>JARQOC010000011.1:235854294-236133462 GCA_033576535.1 Allobates femoralis | reverse complement strand
GAGATCTATCAGTTGGATAAAGGGATTTATAAATGCATTCTGAAGCCTTTGGTCTGCGGCTAACACAATGAGAGCCCATTATCCACAAATGGTGAACTTCACAGGATGGGGCGGCAATATCAAATGATCCCGAAGCAAATGACGAGCAGAGTCCGGAGGGCGTAGACGGCGGCCAGTCTCTTCACGCTACATGTGGTCCGGGAAGGAGTCCTGCAAGACACTGACACATTGTGAGGATTACAGCGATATGGTGCAGAGAGGACGGAGCAGAGTATAGACGAGGACGGACCTGGCGGAGACCTGGCTGCTTGTTCTTGCTCTTTGTTGGAGGGACGGGGCGCTGTCTTGGCCGCTCGTCTTCGCTCTCTTTTCGATCCGGTGATTATGGAGCAAAATGGAGATCAGCGGCGCGGCAAAGAGTCCGAGCATCTGCAGAGCCCCGAACACGGAGGAGTAGAGACCTGCGAGTAGAGACCATACACCACTACAACGCTGCAGGACATAGTGGTGTGATAGTGTTTGCCCCTTACTCATTTCTTATTTTTATGCATGATTGTCACAATTAAATATTTCATATAACACAATCACTAAATGCAGTTTATAAATGGAGGTCTTTAAGAAATCCAAATCTACAGGGCCCCGTGTGAAAAAGTGATTATCCTCCCACCTAAACCATAAATGAACTGTGGTTTATCTTTAAGAAAGCTGAGTTCAATTTCCCCAACCACACCCAAGCCTGATTACTGCTACACCTGTTCTCAATTAAGAAGTCACTTAAATAGGAGCTGCCTGACAAAGTGAAGTAGACCATAAGATCCTCAAAAACTGGACATCCTGCTGTGATCGAGAAAAATTCAGGAGCAAAGTAATTGAGATCTATCAGTCTGGAAAAGGTTATAAAGCCATTTCTGAAGCTTTGGTCTGCGGCTAACCACAATGAGAGCCATTATCCACAAATGGTGAACCTTCCCAGGAGGGGCCGGCCAATCAAAAATATCCTAAGACTCATCCAAGAGGTCACAAAAGATCCCACAGCAACATCCAAATCTCTGCAGGTCTCACCTGCCTCAGGTAAGGATAGTGTTCACGACTCCACTATAGAAAGACATTGAGCAGAAATGGCCACATGGCAGAGATCCAAGATGAAAACCACTGCTGAGAAAAACCAACATAAAGGCTCGGGAAAACACCTTGATGATTCTCAAGACTTTTGGGAAAATACTCTGGACTGACGGGACAAAAGCTGAACTTTCTGGAGGGTGATTGCTCCATTAATCTGGGTAGAAGTAACACATCATTTCAGGAGCATCATACCAACAGTAAAGTATGGTGGAGGTAATGTATGCTCTGGTGCTGGATCTGGAAGATAGTAAAGCATGGTGGAGGTAATGTATGCTCTGGTGCAGGATCTGGAAGACAGTAAAGTATGGTGGCGGTAATGTATGCTCTGGTGCAGGATCTGGAAGACAGTAAATTATGGTGGAGGTAATGTATGCTCTGGTGCAGGATCTGGTGGACAGTAAATTATGGTGGAGGTAATGTATGCTCTGGTGCAGGATCTGGAAGACAGTAAATTATGGTGGAGGTAATGTATGCTCTGGTGCAGGATCTGGTAGACAGTAAATTATAGTGGAGGTAATGTATGCTCTGGTTCAGGATCTGGAAGACAGTAAATTATGGTGGAGGTAATGTATGCTCTGGTGCAGGACCTGGAAGACAATAATCCGAAATAACAGCAAGTAACCTCTGAATGGCTGAAAAGAAACAAAACGACTTTGGAGCAGCCGAATCGCAGTCCTGACCTTAATCTGATTGAGATGCTGTGACAGAAAGGCGGAAACCTTCAGTGTGGCTGGATTATAACAATCCTGCAAAGATGAGCGGCCCAAATCCTCCAGAGCAAAAGACTCATTGACAGTTATCATAAACACTTGATAAGGGCCAACCAGTTGTTAGGATTAGAAACCAATCAATTTCTCACACAGGGCCTTGCAGGTTTGGATTTCTTATTCCCTTAATGATAAAAACCTTCATTTATAAAGTGCATTTTGTGTTACTTGTGTTTTGTGATCTTTGTTTGTTGACCTGAAACATTTATGTGACAAACATGCAAAAGAATAGGACATCGGGGAGGGAGATAACACTTTCACACCACTGTCGGATGTTGGGGACTATGACAGCTCTTCCGGGCAGGGGCAGTCCGGGGCTCTCACCTGCCTGACCCCCAGGATCCTCCGCCTTGCTCTGGAGATGTGCGTTGAGTGAGGAGATGTAGAAGTAGATCCAGGTGAGCAGGGTGGAGTCGGCCATCAGGTGCAGGAGGAAGGTGGGACTGCGGAGACTCTCCAGGAGCGGCGCCGGGGCCGGAGCTAGGACAGGAGGACAGTGATCACAAGCCCTGATCCTGGCAGGTTATCCTCTCCTGGACGTCAAGGGCTGCTTGGGCCAGAACGTGACTGCAATCGCTATATATTGGTCCTGGTCTGCTGGGGGTTAATGTCGGTGACGGTGAGATATGGAGTGCTGGGGATTATTTTATGTTCATATCATTCTGTGTATTCTTCCCCTGTCTGGAGTCTTAATCACATAACAGGTCTGATCAGCTCAGTTATCTGCTCCCTGGATGTGTCAAGACATCTGGATGACATTTCCTGACTGTCCATTCATGACCTGTAGTGCCATAACCAGGTCTGCAGAGCCTGAGAACCAACCTGTCTGCCTACCCCTGAATATAAGGGAGGGCGTCAGGCGGATAGGGAGATCAGAATAATTACATTATACAAGGTCTGATGTCTGAATCAGCTCAGTTATCATCTGCAGCCTGGATGTGTCCATACATGTGGATGACCTCTGCTGACATTTCCTGACTGTCCATTCATGACCCCTCTGCTCTGCAAATCACCCCCGGTAGAGCCTTAATCACTGAGGTCCCATTCCCAGGTCTGGGAGCCTGAAGACCATCCAACCTGTCTGCCTACCCCTGGATATAAGGAAAGGGCTTGAGGAGGACAAGGACACCGGTAAGATAGATCCTTTGTGGGACGCTGATGCTAAGGCCGGCACCCCAGAGACTAGAGAAACTCTGGTTACCCTGGAAGCTCCTACTGGAGAAGCCATATACAGAGAGGAGTATTTGGAGCCGCGCCACCATATCGATCCCTAGGTGGAGGATTATGACTCTCATCTCTGGGTATTTATCCCGTTACTGGACTGTATCCGTGATCCTCGACTTCATATTGTTCTAGACTGTATCCGTGTTCTTGGACTGTATATTGTTCTAGACTGTATCAGTGTTCCTGGACTGTGTATTGTTCTAGACTGTATCCGTGTTCCTGGACTGTGTATTGTTCTAGACTGTATCGGTGTTCCTGGACTGTATCAGTGTTCCTGGACTGTATCCGTGTTCCTGGACTGTATATTGTTCTGGACTGTATCCGTGTTCCTGGACTGTGTATTGTTCTAGACTGTATCAGTGTTCCTGGACTGTATATTGTTCTGGACTGTATCAGTGTTCCTGGACTGTATCCGTGTTCCTGGACTGTATATTGTTCTGGACTGTATCAGTGTTCCTGGACTGTGTATTGTTCTAGACTGTATCAGTGTTCCTGGACTGTATATTGTTCTGGACTGTATCCGTGTTCCTGGACTGTGTATTGTTCTAGACTGTATCTGTGTTCCTGGACTGTGTATTGTTCTGGACTGTATCCGTGTTCCTGGACTGTATATTGTTCTGGACTGTATCCGTGTTCCTGGACTGTGTATTGTTCTAGACTGTATCCGTGTTCCTGGACTGTGTATTGTTCTAGACTCTATCCGTGTTCCTGGACTGTGTATTGTTCTGGACTGTATCCGTGTTCCTAGACTATTTTACCCTCTGAGCGCTGGATCGGTTTATGGACATTTTGCTTTGCATGTAATAAAGATTCTCGGGCTGTGCATTGTGTGATACCGGAGTAGGACCCGTGACAATGTCACTCACCGCTCGGCCTCCGGAAGCTCAGTGTCCTCCTCTGGCTCAGGATTCTTTCTTTGTCCCTCAGTGATTCCTGGAACTTGAGTTTCAGTGATTTCTGGCACCAATCCTCCTCCTGTGACTTCTTCTTCTTCTTCTTCATGGCCTCGTAACAGTTCAGCTGCAACCGGACGCTGAGGAGACACAGAGGTTTGTTGTGACCGTTCCCATCCGCTATACCCGGCTGCAGCCACCCGCCTCGCTCTCACCTGTACATGTTGTCTTCCTCCTTCCCTGGGGGATTCAGGCTCCAGCAGAGGGTGGAATTCAGGAACATGGCGCAGGACAGGGCCCCGTATCCTAAAATGATGGGGACGATGGGGACCCCCGAGTAATACATGACCTGAACGGAGACAGCAAGGAGGCGCAACGTCATGAGGGAAAGTTACACTGTCAGCGTAAACTGTGAGGCGGGAATGGACTTAGCGCTATATACACCACTAAGCCACCAGGGACTGTACATGAAATAGACACCAGAATGATCTTACTGTGAGGTGATTCTCATAAATGAGGCCCAGTTACTTCTGCAGGGGCTATAGACACCAGAGCGATCTTACTGTGAGGTGATTCTCATAAATGAGGTCCAGTTACTTCTGCAGAGGCTATAGACACCAGAACGATCTTACTGTGAGGTAATTCTCATAAATGAGGCTCCAGTTACTTCTGCAGAGGCTCTAGACACCAGAACGATCTTACTGTGAGGTGATTCTCATAAATGAGGCCCAGTTACTTCTGCAGGGGCTATAGACACCAGAACGATCTTACTGTGAGGTGATTCTCATAAATGAGGCCCCAGTTACTTCTGCAGAGGCTATAGACACCAGAGCGATCTTACTGTGAGGTGATTCTCATAAATGAGGCCCAGTTACTTCTGCAGAGGCTATAGACACCAGAACGATCTTACTGTGAGGTAATTCTCATAAATGAGGCCCAGTTACTTCTGCAGAGGCTATAGACACCAGAACAATCTTACTGTGAGGTGATTCTCATAAATGAGGCCCCAGTTACTTCTGCAGAGGCTATAGACACCAGAACGATCTTACTGTGAGGTAATTCTCATAAATGAGACCCAGTTACTTCTGCAGAGGCTATAGACACCAGAACGATCTTACTGTGAGGTGATTCTCATAAATGAGGCCCAGTTACTTCTGCAGAGGCTATAGACACCAGAACGATCTTACTGTGAGGTGATTCTCATAAATGAGGGTCAGTTACTTCTGCAGAGGCTATAGACACCAGAATGATCTTACTGTGAGGCGATTCTCATAAATGAGGCCCAGTTACTTCTGCAGAGGCTATAGACACCAGAACGATCTTACTGTGAGGTGATTCTCATAAATGAGGCCCAGTTACTTCTGCAGAGGCTATAGACACCAGAACGATCTTACTGTGAGGTGATTCTCATAAATGAGGCCCAGTTACTTCTGCAGAGGCTATAGACACCAGAATGATCTTACTGTGAGGTAATTCTCATAAATGAGGCCCCAGTTACTTCTGCAGAGGCTATAGACACCAGAACGATCTTACTGTGAGGTAATTCTCATAAATGAGGCCCAGTTACTTCTGCAGAGGCTATAGACACCAGAACGATCTTACTGTGAGGTGATTCTCATAAATGAGGCCCAGTTACTTCTGCAGAGGCTATAGACACCAGAACGATCTTACTGTGAGGTGATTCTCATAAATGAGGCCCAGTTACTTCTGCAGAGGCTATAGACACCAGAATGATCTTACTGTGAGGTAATTCTCATAAATGAGGCCCCAGTTACTTCTGCAGAGGCTATAGACACCAGAACGATCTTACTGTGAGGTAATTCTCATAAATGAGGCCCAGTTACTTCTGCAGAGGCTATAGACACCAGAACGATCTTACTGTGAGGTGATTCTCATAAATGAGGCCCAGTTACTTCTGCAGAGGCTATAGACACCAGAATGATCTTACTGTGAGGTAATTCTCATAAATGAGGCCCCAGTTACTTCTGCAGAGGCTATAGACACCAGAACGATCTTACTGTGAGGTAATTCTCATAAATGAGGCCCAGTTACTTCTGCAGAGGCTATAGACACCAGAACGATCTTACTGTGAGGTGATTCTCATAACTATACACTTCAGCCCCTGACCTTACCCCTGCGGTAGTAAAGAACACCAATGACTGTCTAGCTGCAGTTTCCAATATCATGTCCACTCTCTATTTGAAACTAAACCTTTCCAAAACTGAACTCCTTCTGCTCCCCCCATCCACTAACCTCCCTAAATCGGACATCTCTCTCTCGGTGTGCGGCACCACGATAACGCCTAGACAGCAGGCTCGCTGTCTGGGTGTTATATTTGACACCGATCTCTCCTTCTCCTCCCACACGCAATCTCTCGTCCGCTCCTGTCGCTTACACCTGAAGAATATCTCTAGAGTCCGCCCCTTTCTCACCCTGGAAACAACAAAAACCCTCACCGTGGCCCTAATCCATTCCCGCCTTGACTATTGCAACTCTCTATTAAGCGGCCTCCCCCTCACCAGACTTTCTCCTCTCCAGTCCATCCTTAATGCAGCAGCCAGGATCACCCATCTGGCCAATCGTTACTCAGATGCCTCTGCTCTGTGCCAGTCATTGCACTGGCTGCCCGTATATTACAGGATCAAATTCAAATTGCTTGTTCTTACCCACAAAGCTCTTCACAGTGCAGCTCCCCCCTACCTCTCCTCCCTCATCTCTGTCTATCACCCCACCCGCTCTCTACGTTCCTCAAATGACCTTCAACTAACATCTTCACTAATCCGATCCTCCCACTCCCGGCTCCAAGACTTTTCCAGAGCTGCACCAAACCTCTGGAATGCTTTACCCAAAGAAATCAGGACTATCCACAACTTGCATGGCTTCAGACGATCCCTAAAGACGCATCTTTTTAAGGCGGCCTATCATACTCCCTAACATGTCCATTGTACTGTAGACAGTGAATGGGCTATCCTCTGGACATTATTCTTCTACAAACTCCACCAAACCATAAAGGTCTACACAGACTGATGACCATTCATGTAAGCTTAGCCCTATGCACCATTTCCTCAAGATGCCTGGACCACCAGTGCAATAAGCCCCGACACCTTGTACAACCCCTATCCCGTTGTAGATTGTAAGCTCTTTTGAGCAGGGTCACCTTCATTTCTTGCTTTATTTATTGTATCTTTTTTTCACATTGATTCTATGCCTATTGTTTTTGTATCCAATGATTGTACTTTATTTGTTCTCTATTGTAATTACTTACTGTATATTTTCTGTACGCTAACCCTACATTGTAAAGCGCTGCGGAATATGTTGGCGCTATATAAATAAAGCTTTATTATTATTATTATTATTATAAATGAGGCCCAGTTACTTCTGCAGAGGCTATAGACACCAGAACGATCTTACTGTGAGGTGATTCTCATAAATGAGGCCCAGTTACTTCTGCAGAGGCTATAGACACCAGAACGATCTTACTGTGAGGTAATTCTCATAAATGAGGCCCAGTTACTTCTGCAGAGGCTATAGACACCAGAACAATCTTACTGTGAGGTAATTCTTATAAATGAGGTCCAGTTACTTCTGCAGAGGCTATAGACACCAGAACGATCTTACTGTGAGGTGATTCTCATAAATGAGGCTCCAGTTACTTCTGCAGAGGCTATAGACACCAGAACGTTCTTACTGTGAGGTAATTCTCATAAATGAGGCCCAGTTACTTCTGCAGAGGCTATAGACACCAGAACGATCTCACTGTGAGGTGATTCTCATAAATGAGGCCCAGTTACTTCTGCAGAGGCTATAGACACCAGAACGATCTTACTGTGAGTTAATACTCATAAATGAGGCCCAGTTACTTCTGCAGAGACTATAGACACCAGAACGATCTTACTGTGAGGTAATTCTCATAAATGAGACCCAGTTACTTCTGCAGAGGCTATAGACACCAGAACGATGTTACTGTGAGGTAATTCTCATAAATGAGACCCAGTTACTTCTGCAGAGGCTATAGACACCAGAACGATCTTACTGTGAGGTGATTCTCATAAATGAGGCCCAGTTACTTCTGCAGAGACTATAGACACCAGAACGATCTTACTGTGAGGTAATTCTCATAAATGAGGCCCAGTTACTTCTGCAGAGGCTATAGACACCAGAACGATCTTACTGTGAGGTGATTCTCATAAATGAGGCCCCAGTTACTTCTGCAGAGGCTATACGCACCATATACAGTATATAGTGAGGTACGAGGACGGCCATCATCATATTTCTTACCTTAAAGAGGGTGTAGATTGTCGCTGAGGCAGAAAAACTTGCAATCACCAAAGTGGAGAAGAGCGACCCGACATCCAGGAGGAGCGAGAGCTGAGGAACCAGACACAGGCCAAGATATATATATACTGCAATACTGTATCACACAGGATAGGATTAGATACACAGCTCAGCAGACAGTATCACACAGGAGAGGATTAGATACACAGCTCAGCAGACAGTATCACACATGATAGGATTAGATACACAGCTCAGCAGACAGTATCACACGATAGGATTAGATACACAGCTCAGCAGACAGTATCACACAGGATAGGATTAGATACACAGCTCAGCAGACAGTATCACACAGGATAGGATTAGATACACAGCTCAGCAGACAGTATCACACAGGATAGGATTAGATACACAGCTCAGCAGACAGTATCACAGAGGATAGGATTAGATACACAGCTCAGCACACAGTATCACACAGGAGAGGATTAGATACACAGAGCACTGATATATTATGCTGAGGTAGGGGCTCTGGGTGTGATCAGGAATCTGTTGTGTAAACGTTCTGCATGTTTGGAGCTGACACATCAGACGTCATAAACCGTTCACATAAAAAACACAATAAATCGGTCGCCGATAACAGAATTTATTGTCACTAAAAGCTAAATATATTATCCTCACCATGAGGGAAGAGAAGAGAATACAGCAACCGCCGACAGCCTGAGCCACCAACGAGAACGGCAGAAAGAGGGACAAGTCTGAAAAACAAGAATATAACTACCATAATACTGCTCCTATATACAAGAATACAACTACTATAATACTGCCCCTATATACAAGAATATAACTACTATAATACTGCCCCTATGTACAAGAATATAACTACTATAATACTGCTCCTATATACAAGAATATAACTACTATAATACTGCTCCTATATACAAGAATATAACTACTATAATACTGCCCCTATATACAAGAATATAACTACTATAATACTGCTCCTATATACAAGAATATAACTACTATAATACTGCTCCTATATACAAGAATATAACTACTATAATACTGCTCCTATATACAAGAATATAACTACTATAATACTGCCCCTATATACAAGAATATAACTACTATAATACTGCTCCTATATACAAGAATATAACTACTATAATACTGCTCCTATATACAAGAATATAACTACTATAATACTGCTCCTATATACAAGAATATAACTACTATAATACTGCCTCTATATACAAGAATATAACTACTATAATACTGCCCCTATGTACAAGAATATAACTACTATAATACTGCCCCTATATACAAGAATATAACTACTATAATACTGCCCCTATATACAAGAATATAACTACTATAATACTGCTCCTATGTACAAGAATATAACTACTATAATACTGCTCCTATATACAAGAATATAACTACTATAATACTGCCCCTATATACAAGAATATAACTACTATAATACTGCCCCTATATACAAGAATATAACTACTATAATACTGCTGCTATATACCAGAATATAACTACTATAATACTTCTCCTATATACAAGAATATAACTACTATAATACTGCCTCTATATACAAGAATATAACTACTATAATACTGCCCCTGTATACAAGAATATAACTACTATAATACTGCTCCTATATACAAGAATATAACTACTATAATACTGCTCCTATATACAAGAATATAACTACTATAATACTGCCCCTATGTACAAGAAAATAACTACTATAATACTGCTCCTATATACAAGAATATAACTACTATAATACTGCCCCTATATACAAGAATATAACTACTATAATACTGCTCCTATATACAAGAATATAACTACTATAATACTGCTCCTATGTACAAGAATATAACTACTATAATACTGCCCCTGTATACAAGAATATACCTACTATAATACTGCTCCTATGTACAAGAATATAACTACTATAATACTGCCCCTATATACAAGAATATAACTACTATAATACTGCCCCTGTATACAAGAATATAACTACTATAATACTGCTCCCTATATACAAGAATATAACTACTATAATACTGCCCCTATGTACAAGAATATAACTACTATAATACTGCTCCTATATACAAGAATATAACTACTATAATACTGCCCCTATATACAAGAATATAACTACTATAATACTGCCCCTATATACAAGAATATAACTACTATAATACTGCCCCTATATATAAGAATATAACTACTATAATACTGCCCCTATGTACAAGAGTATAACTACTATAATACTGCTCCTATATACAAGAATATAACTACTATAATACTGCTTCTATATACAAGAATATAACTACTATAATACTGCTCCTATATACAAGAATATAACTACTATAATACTGCCCCTATATACAAGAATATAACTACTATAATACTGCCCCTATGTACAAGAATATAACTACTATAATACTGCTCCTATATACAAGAATATAACTACTATAATACTGCCCCTATATACAAGAATATAACTACTATAATACTGCCCCTATGTACAAGAATATAACTACTATAATACTGCCCCTATATACAAGAATATAACTACTATAATACTGCCCCTATATACAAGAATATATCTACTATAATACTGCCCCTATATACAAGAATATAACTACTATAATACTGCTCCTATGTACAAGAATATAACTACTATAATACTGCTCCTATATACAAGAATATAACTACTATAATACTGCTCCTATGTACAAGAATATAACTACTATAATACTGCTCCTATATACAAGAATATAACTACTATAATACTGCTCCTATGTACAAGAATATAACTACTATAATACTGCTCCTATATACAAGAATATAACTACTATAATACTGCTCTTATATACAAGAATATAATTACTATAATACTGCCCCTATATACAAGAATATAACTACTATAATACTGCCCCTATATACAAGAATATAACTACTATAATACTGCTCCTATATACAAGAATATAACTACTATAATACTGCTCCTATATACAAGAATATAACTACTATAATACTGCCCCTATGTACAAGAATATAACTACTATAATACTGCCCCCTATGTACAAGAATATAACCACTATAATACTGCTCCTATATACAAGAATATAACTACTATAATACTGCTCCTATATACAAGAATATAACTACTATAATACTGCTCCTATATACAAGAATATAACTACTATAATACTGCCCCTATGTACAAGAATATAACTACTATAATACTGCCCCTATATACAAGAATATAACTACTATAATACTGCTCCTATATACAAGAATATAACTACTATAATACTGCTCCTATATACAAGAATATAATTACTATAATACTGCCCCTATATACAAGAATATAACTACTATAATACTGCTCCTATATACAAGAATATAATTACTATAATACTGCTCCTATATACAAGAATATAACTACTATAATACTGCTCCTATATACAAGAATATAACTACTATAATACTGCCCCTATGTACAAGAATATAACTACTATAATACTGCTCCTATGTACAAGAATATAACTACTATAATACTGCTCCTATATACAAGAATATAACTACTATAATACTGCCCCTATGTACAAGAATATAACTACTATAATACTGCCCCTATGTACAAGAATATAACTACTATAATACTGCTCCTATATACAAGAATATAACTACTATAATACTGCCACTATATACAAGAATATAACTACTATAATACTGCTCCTATATACAAGAATATAACTACTATAATACTGCTCCTATGTACAAGAATATAACTACTATAATACTGCTCCTATGTACAAGAATATAACCACTATAATACTGCTCCTATATACAAGAATATAACTACTATAATACTGCTCCTATATACAAGAATATAACTACTATAATACTGCTCCTATATACAAGAATATAACTACTATAATACTGCCCCTATGTACAAGAATATAACTACTATAATACTGCCCCTATATACAAGAATATAACTACTATAATACTGCTCCTATATACAAGAATATAACTACTATAATACTGCTCCTATATACAAGAATATAATTACTATAATACTGCCCCTATATACAAGAATATAACTACTATAATACTGCCCCTATATACAAGAATATAACTACTATAATACTGCCCCTATATACAAGAATATAACTACTATAATACTGCCCCTATATACAAGAATATAACTACTATAATACTGCCCCATATATACAAGAATATAACTACTATAATACTGCTCCTATATACAAGAATATAACTACTATAATACTGCTCCTATATACAAGAATATAACTACTATAATACTGCCCCTATATACAAGAATATAACTACTATAATACTGCCCCTATATACAAGAATATAACTACTATAATACTGCCCCTATATGCAAGAATATAACTACTATAATACTGCCCCCTATATACAAGAATATAACTACTATAATACTGCTCCTATATACAAGAATATAACTACTATAATACTGCCCCTATATACAAGAATATAACTACTATAATACTGCTCCTATATACAAGAATATAACTACTATAATAATGCCCCTATATATACAAGAATATAACTACTATAATACTGCCCCTATATACAAGAATATAACTACTATAATACTGCCCCTATATACAAGAATATAACTACTATAATACTGCTCCTATATACAAGAATATAACTACTATAATACTGCTCCTATATACAAAAATATAACTACTATAATACTGCTCCTATATACAAGAATATAACTACTATAACACTGCCCCTATATACAAGAATATAACTACTATAATACTGCCCCTATGTACAAGAATATAACTACTATAATACTGCCTCTATGTACAAGAATATAACTACTATAATACTGCCCCTATATACAAGAATATAACTACTATAATACTGCTCCTATATACAAGAATATAACTACTATAATGCTGCCCCTATATACAAGAATATAACTACTATAATACTGCCCCTATATACAAGAATATAACTACTATAATACTGCTCCTATATACAAGAATATAACTACTATAATACTGCCCCCTATATACAAGAATATAACTACTATAATACTGCTCCTATATACAAGAATATAACTACTATAATACTGCCCCTCTATACAATAATATAACTACTATTATACTGCCCCTATATACAAGAATATAACTACTATAATACTGCCCCTATATACAAGAATATAACTACTATAATACTGCCCCTATATACAAGAATATAACTACTATAATACTGCTCCTATGTACAAGAATATCACTACTATAATACTGCTCCTATATACAAGAATATAACTACTATAATGCTGCCCCTATATACAAGAATATAACTACTATAATACTGCTCCTATGGATGAGTTTGTACTCACTTTGTGGGTTCGTTAGACAATACGCCAGCATCAGGTAGGAGACGGACACCAGGGCTCTGTTGTGGAGACAGGTTGGTGATGAGTGACGGACAGGACACCATATGGCGGTTATACTGTGTGGCACTGGGGTGTCCGTATACAGTATATTCCTCACCCTCCTATCTGGCGCAGTGACCTGATATGAGCAGATCCCAGGAGTAGCTGCAGGGGAAGGAACGTTCCCCAGGTGAAGAAGGTCCCCGCTGTGAAGCCCAGGCTGAGGGTCTGCTCCTGGGATGTGCAGGAGTCTTGGGGGCCCCTGGGTCCGGGCTCCTTATTTATCTCCACTTCTAATTTAAAAAAAATCATAAAGAAATATAAGGACCTGAGCAGAGAGAACCCAGGCGGTACCGTATGTGGACGCACGATGTGGCGGTATCTGATCTGTTCTCACCCTCGCGAGCAGCGTTATGACCTCCTGAGCTGTCGTTCCCCCAGGACTCCCACCGCTCCAGATCTGGGGGACAGAGAGATCTATGACATAAGATAGAAAGCAGCTCACTTCATACTAACAGCTTTATCATTTAGACCACTGCGCTCCGCATAGGCAGCAACTAAGATAGAAAGCAGCTCACTTTATAGAATGTGGTGCCTGCGGCCCTCTCCTCACTGAGCGGCACCATGTTGCGGTAATACATGCTGTATATTGGCGGTATACATGTTTTGTACTCACCTCCATGCCCCCAACTGCGCCCTCCAAAGCTTTCGTTACTCCGCGCCTCCGACTGCTCCAGCTCTGGGGGACAAACAGACAATAATGACACCTGATGTCACGTCAGACACACGGAGAACAGAGAGATAGCGGGGTGACCGACCTGGGTGACAGCCGCGATACAGCACCCGCTCCTCCACCAAGATGGGAGTCAGCGAGCTCCAGCCAAGAAGACACCCCGAAAACAGCAGCGTCTCCGCCAGGGCTGAGCTCAGGAGCCACAGCCTCAGCACGCGCCCCATCACTCTGCATAGGAGGGTAGTGGGGAAAGTGGTGTGTGCTGCCAAGCTCCGCCGTATGTAGCAGGCGGTGTGTGCTGCCGTATGTAGCAGGTGGTGTGCGCCGCCGTATGTAGCAGGCGGTGAGTGCTGCCGTATGTAGCAGGCGGTGTGCTGCCGTATGTAGCAGGTGATGTGCGCTGCCGTATGTAGTAGGCGATGTGCACTGCTGTATGTAGCAGATGGTGTCCGCTGCCGTATGTAGCAGGCGGTGTGTGCTGATGTATGTAGCAGGTGGGGTGCGCTGCCGTATGTAGCAGGCGATGTGCACTGCTGTATGTATCAGGTGGTGTGTGCTGCCGTATGTAGCAGATGGTGTCCGCTGCTGTATGTAGCAGGTGGTGTCTGCTGCCGTATGTGCAGGTGGTGTGTGCTGCCGTATGTAGCAGGCGGTGTGCACTGCCGTATGTAGCAGGCGGTGTGCGCTGCCGTATGTAGCAGGCGGTGTGCGCTGCCGTATGTAGCAGGCGGTGTCTGCTGCCGTATGTAGCAGGTGGTGTGCGCTGCCGTATGTAGCAGGTGGTGTCCGCTGCCGTATGTAGCAGGCGGTGTGTGCTGCCGTATGTAGCAGGCGGTGTGTGCTAATGTATGTAGCAGGCGGTGTGTGCTGCCGTATGTAGCAGGCGGTGTGTGACAGGCGTCCGGGCAGCCGGTTGCTGGTCGCTGGTTGTGTACTCCAGGAGCGTCGGGTGCCAGATTGTGCATTATACACACGTGACAATGTATTTACAGGTAACACAACGGCAGGAGGGAGTGATGGAGTGTGTACAATACAGAGGACCATAAACATACACAAACAGCCGCACAATCCCCCTCTATACTCTCGCCCTCACACCGGCTCCTTGCACCCGTTTGGACAATCCCTTTTTTTGCTCCGCGGGTCCCTGACCTCCGGGATCTCCCATTACTGAAGAGGGAAAGTGAAGCTATTCATAGAGCCCACTGAAACCAATACCAGGGGCCCCTGGTCATCCTCCGCACAGGACTTTCCGGGCGAGGTGCCCTCCACCCACACGTCACCTCAGAGCACAGGAAGGAGGGAGGGGGTGTCCAAATTTCTGCAAACCTTCACGAAATTCACATACTTATATGGGGAGATGTCGGGGGCTTTTACATTACTTTGGTTTCATGAAATTCCCACCTCAAACTTAGAGATTCCCCCAGGACAATGGCGCCCACCAACAGTACCCGGCCACTATATGCCCCTCACACCCTGCGGCCACAGTGAGTCTCCTACCTGTGCACAGGGGTATAATGTGATGGGAGCCACCAAATTCTACAGGTGCATAAAATTCCCCCCTTCACCTCTGGCAAAGCAGCAACTACATGTGGCGCCCCTGCGGCCAGGCTGTCACAAATGGTACTGCATATAATCTATGTGTAATATCATGGCTGGAGGTAAGTGGAGGACACACTGCTGAACCCCCAAATACACCCAACATATCTGAACTCAAGGCCAAAGAGTGCTGGGGGGAAGAGACCCACCTATAGAGCAGTCCGCACTTCCGGCTGGAGGGAGGGATTAGGTTAGGTGTGGCTGACAACTAGGAGAGCTCTAGTCTGTACCGAGTTGCTTGAATGTAGAGTGAAGTGCCAGGCTGTGGGCCTGGTGAGATGAAAATGCTGCCAGCTTTGGATAGCTGGGCAGGAGGGGTACCAGCCCCCAACTCAACCAGGGATACTTTAGGACCGGTCATTAAGCTGGAGGTCACTGGGTCTTTATGTACAGTGGCTACTTTTGTCGACCTTCCCAAGGCTCACAGGGCTATATAGGGTCAGAGGACCAAAGCTGTTACTCACAAGACCCACAGCTACCTGCCTGGTAGGGAATGGAAGGGAAAAGAGGTAGCACGTATCAGAACTGGGAAGGCAGCTGGAACATCATATAACCTGTGTCTCAGCAGGGTGGACTACAACTATCTCTGGGCTGGCCAGGCTGCGATTTGCTCACAACAAGATGGTCAGCATAGAAATGACTCTCTATAACCGGCATCAGGAGATGAAACAAGTGACTATTTAAGGTGGGGGGAGTGGTCAGAAACCTGCAGCACCTGAAATTGGAGTAACAAGGAGAAACCAGCAAGGAAGGAGTCTTTAGCCATGGCTGGACCAAAAGAAAGAAAAAACATTAAAAAAAACTGAGTTTCACAAGAAATGTGAAACTCAGATCCCAGACCTGTCAAAGGTCTTCCAAGGACGGGAGACCCTTGTGACCGCTGCAGTGAGCTCTGCTGCATTTCCTCTCACTTGTAAATGTGTGAAAGGAGAAGCAGAGACGTGTCCAAAAGTTACATCTGCACAAACCTTTTCTAACCCTAAATAGGGATAGGGCTAAGGTTAAAGGCAGGGTAAGATTAGGGCTAAGGTTAGAGGTAGGGTTAGGTACTAGGGCTAAGACCATAGTTAGTGCTAGATCTAAGGTTTGGGTTAGCACTAGGGCTACGGTTAAGTCTAGGGTGAGGTTAAGGCTAAGGTTATAGTAAGGCTTATGATTAAGGCTAGGGTGAGAGCTAAGGTTTGGGTTAGCACTAGGGTTACGGTTAAGTCTAGGGTAAGGTTAAGGCTAAGGTTATAGTAAGGCTTATGATTAAGGCTAGGGTGAGAGCTAAGGTTATGGCTATGATTAGGGCTAGGATAAGATTAGGGCTAGAGGGTTGTAGCTAGACGTATAATTAGGGCTATGGTAAATTCTAAAGCTAAGATTGGGGTTAACATTAGAGTTAAGGTTAAGGCCATAGTTAGTGCTAGAGCTAAGGTTAGCAT
The DNA here is from genome assembly GCA_033576535.1 of Allobates femoralis. NCBI lineage: Eukaryota > Metazoa > Chordata > Amphibia > Anura > Aromobatidae > Allobates > Allobates femoralis. The sequence continues at coordinate 236,115,952 of JARQOC010000011.1, read as the reverse complement.
TGAGGCAAGGTTTAGGGTTATGGTTAGGTCTAGGGTAAGGTTAAGGCTAGGCTTATGATTAGGGCTAGGGTGAGAGCTAAGGTTATGGCAATGATTAGGAGCGTGGGTAAGATTATGGCTAGAGGGTTAGAGCTAGATTTATGATTAGGCCTGGGGTAAACTCTAAAGTTAAGGATAGGGTTAACATTAGAGCTAGGGCTATGATTAGGGCTACATTTAGTGCTGCAATTAGGTTTAGGGTAATATTAGGGCTAGTGGTGTAGCTTGGTTTATGATTAGGGCTAGAGTTGTAGTTAGGTTTATGATTAGGGCCAGTGGTGTAGCTTGGTTTATGATTAGGGCTAGTGTTGTAGTTAGGTTTATGATTAGGGCTAGAGTTGTAGCTAGGTTTATGATTAGGGCTAGAGTTGTAGTTAGGTTTATGATTAGGGCTAGTGGTGTAGTTAGGTTTATGATTAGGGCTAGTGGTGTAGCTAGGTTTATGATTAGGGCTAGTGGTGTAGTTAGGTTTATGATTAGGGCTAGTGGTGTAGCTTGGTTTATGATTAGGGCTAGCGGTGTAGCTTGGTTTATGATTAGGGCTAGAGTTGTAGCTAGGTTTATGATTAGGGCTAGTGGTGTAGTTAGGCTTATGACTGGAGCTAAGGTGAGCATTAGGGTTATGGCTATGATTAGGGCCAGGGTCATGGTTAGTGATAGTGCAAACGATAGGGTTAAAGTTAGAGCTAGGGTTAGGGTAAGTTTGGGGCTACAGGTAGATCTAGGCTAAGATTGGAGATAGTGTTATAGTTCGGCTTATGATTATTGCTATGGTGACTACTAGGGTTATGGTTATGATGAGCTAGTGTTAGGGCAATGGTTGGTGCTAGAGCTAAGGTTAGGGTTAACATTAGATCTAGGGTTAGGATTAGGGCTACAGTTAGGTCTAGGGTAAGATTAGGGCTAGGGTTATTACTAGGGTTAGCACTAGGGTTAGGGCCATAGTTGGTGCTAGGACTAAGGTTAGGGTTAACATTAGAGTTAAGGTATTAGGACTTTAATTAGGACTAGGGTAAGATTAGGGCTAGGGTGTGCGCTAGGATTAGGGCCATTGTTTTGTAAATATTAATACTAGGATAACGGTTATAGTTAAATTAGACTAATGTTACGGTTAGGCTCAAGGCTATGGTAATAAAATAGTTATATAAATTACCAAAAAATATACATCTAAGTAAAAAAACATAACAGTGTATCATTAACATGTCCCCTCAGCAGTATCTACACAGGGACCACAGAGAGAGTTTCTAACAGTTTCAGGGAAATATTGCTCTGTTCTTCGTGAATGTAAATCTAAAAAGAAAAAAAAAAAGTAATAGCATAAAAATATTAAAAATATGCAAATATAAATATGTACTTGGAAATTAAGTTGCAATGAAAATGAAATTGTAAAATGAAATTTATAATAAAATGAATAAAATATATAATAATAATAATAATAATAATAATTATTATTATTATTATTATTATTTATATAAAATAAAAAATCTAAAATATAATTATGACATATAAAGCACCAAAATGATAAAATATCACATTTTTATCTTTAAAGAAAAAAAGAAAATCACATAAAAAACTTATACTTGGTTAAAAGGAAAAATTTGGTCAGGATATATTGACGACTAATCTACAGGATAGGTCACCAATATGAAATATGCACCTCAGCTGTGACAAGAGTAGGGGCTGATCTGTGGTGTCTGGCAGCAATGTGTTCTGGTGGGTGGGAGGTGTAGGACCCCCAGATACCAAGGATAAGTCAGGGATATATTCGGACCGGACAGCCCCTTTAAGGGGGTCTCATTTCCATCCAGTGGTGTAACTGCAAGCTCATTGGCCCTGATGTGAAAGCTCCAACGGGGCCCCCAATTATTGCGAATCTTTATTTGCATTAGTCTTTTTCTATTGGCCAAAGGGACTTTTGGGGCCCCCCAGGCTCCAGGGCCCAATTGCAACCCCTGCACCTGTTGTAGTTATGCTCCTGTTTCCATCTCCGCCTTTCATGGGGCATCGGACACAGGAGATGCGGCTGTAAAAAAAGCAGTCAGTGTTTCCATGACCCCCAATGAAATGAATGGAAACAGCGTAAAGTAGAATTTATGCTGAAAAAACTAAAATAGAAATCAAAGTGACAAAATAAAAATAATAAGAAACATAAAATACATAAAAACAAAGAAACTGTCTTCATTAGAAATTCAGCTTTCACAAGAGCAACCAATCGGAGCGCAGCTTTCATGGAACCACAGCAGTCTAGGGAGTAAAACTGAACTCTGATTGGTTTATATCTAATATATAGATCTGAGTGTATGTATCTAATTGTGTGTGGCAAGCCCCACCCACTCCACATAGCCCCACCCACTCCACATAGCCCCACCCACTCCACATAGCCCCACCCACTCCACATAGCCATGCCCATGCAAGCCGCGCACACTCCCCATAGCGATGTCCACTCCAGATAGCCATGCCCACTTGCAAGTCACACCCATTTCACATAGTCACGCCCACTTCACATTCTGCATCTCCACATATCCTTGCCTCCTCTACATAACCCCACCCCCAGGACTATGTGGAGGGGTGAATGTATGAAGGGGCGGGGGCTACACATGGAGGCCGTGCTATGAAAAAGGCATGGCTACCGGGAGGGGCAGAACTACAAAGGGGTGGGGCTATGACATAAAAACACACACATACATTACCATATACGGGCGATATTGCATATATGAGCATCACGATCACGTATGGGCATTACGCCTGGGCAATGCCGGGCTCTACAGCTAGTAAATACATATATATATGTATTGATGGTAAGTATTCAGCCCCTTTGCTCAGTATTGGTGATAAGTATTCAGCCCCTTTGCTCAGTATTGGTGATAAGTATTCAGCCCCTTTACTCAGTATTGATGATAAGTATTCAGCCCCTTTGCTCAGTATTGGTGATAAGTATTCAGTCCCTTTGCTCAGTATTGGTGATAAGTATTCAGCCCCTTTACTCAGTATTGATGATAAGTATTCAGCCCCTTTGCTCAGTATTGATGATAAGTATTCAGCCCCTTTGCTCAGTATTGGTGATAAGTATTCAGCCCCTTTGCTCAGTATTGGTGATAAGTATTCAGCCCCTTTACTCAGTATTGATGATAAGTATTCAGCCCCTTTGCTCAGTATTGGTGATAAGTATTCAGTCCCTTTGCTCAGTATTGGTGATAAGTATTCAGCCCCTTTGCTCAGTATTGGTGATAAGTATTCAGCCCCTTTGCTCAGTGTTGGTGATAAGTATTCAGCCCCTTTTCTCAGTATTGGTGATAAGTATTCAGTCCCTTTGCTCAGTATTGGTGATAAGTATTCAGCCCCTTTGCTCAGTATTGGTGATAAGTATTCAGCCCCTTTACTCAGTATTGGTGATAAGTATTCAGCCCCTTTGCTCAGTGTTGGTGATAAGTATTCAGCCCCTTTGCTCAGTATTGGTGATAAGTATTCAGCCCCTTTGCTCAGTGTTGGTGATAAGTATTCAGCCCCTTTGCTCAGTATTGATGATAAGTATTCAGCCCCTTTGCTCAGTATTGATGATAAGTATTCAGCCCCTTTGCTCAGTATTGATGATAAGTATTCAGCCCCTTTGCACAGTATTGGTGATAAGTATTCAGTCTCTTTGCTCAGTATTGATGATAAGTATTCAGCCCCTTTGCACAGTATTGGTGATAAGTATTCAGCCCCTTTACTCAGTATTGATGATAAGTATTCAGCCCCTTTGCACAGTATTGGTGATAAGTATTCAGCCCCTTTGCACAGTATTGGTGATAAGTATTCAGCCCCTTTGCTCAGTATTGGTGATAAGTATTCAGTCTCTTTGCTCAGTATTGATGATAAGCATTCAGCCCCTTTGCTCAGTATTGATGATAAGTATTCAGCCCCTTTGCTCAGTATTGATGATAAGCATTCAGCCCCTTTGCTCAGTATTGATGATAAGTATTCAGCCCCTTTGCTCAGTATTGATGATAAGCATTCAGCCCCTTTGCTCAGTATTGATGATAAGTATTCAGCCCCTTTGCTCAGTATTGATGATAAGTATTCAGCCCCTTTGCTCAGTATTGATGATAAGTATTCAGCCCCTTTGCTCAGTATTGATGATAAGTATTCAGTCCCTTTGCTCAGTATTGATGATTAGTATTCAGCCCCTTTGCTCAGTATTGATGATAAGTATTCAGCCCCTTTGCTCAGTATTGGTGATAAGTATTCAGCCCCTTTGCTCAGTATTGGTGATAAGTATTCAGCCCCTTTGCTCAGTATTGGTGATAAGTATTCAGTCCCTTTGCTCAGTATTGGTGATAAGTATTCAGTCTCTTTGCTCAGTATTGATGATAAGCATTCAGCCCTTTGCTCAGTATTGATGATAAGCATTCAGCCCCTTTGCTCATATTGGTGATAAGTATTCAGCCCCTTTGCTCATTATTGGTGATAAGTATTCAGCCCCTTTGCTCAGTATTAATAAGTATTCAGCCCCTTTGCTCAGTATTGGTGATAAGTATTCAGCCCCTTTGCTCAGTATTGGTGATAAGTATTCAGCCCCTTTGCTCATTATTGGTGATAAGTATTCAGCCCCTTTCCTCAGTATTGATGATAAGTATTCAGCCCCTTTGCTCAGTATTGGTGATAAGTATTCAGCCCCTTTGCTCAGTATTGGTGATAAGTATTCAGCCCCTTTGCTCAGTGTTGATGATAAGTATTCAGCCCCTTTGCTCAGTATTGATGATAAGTATTCAGCCCCTTGGTTCAGTATTGAGTATTTGCACCTTTGGAGCTCGTACAGCCATGAGTCTTCTTGGGAATGATGCAGTTTCCCCCTGGATTTGGGGATCCTCTCATTCTTCCTTGCAGATCCTCTCCGGTTCCGTCAGGTTGGATGGTGAACGTTGGTGGAGCCATTGTCCGGTCTCTCCAGAGATGCTCCATTGGGTTTAGGTCGGGGCTCTGGCTGGGCCGGTCAGGAATGGGCACAGAGTTGTGGTGAAGCCGCTCCTTTGTTATTTTAGCTGTGGCTTAGGGTCATTGTCTTGTTGGAAGGTGAAGCTTCAGCCCAGTCTGAGGTCCAGAGCTCTGGAAGAGGTTTTCATCCAGGAGATCTCTGCACTTGGCCACATTCATGTTTCCTTCAATTGTAACCAGTCGTCCTGTCCCTGCAGCTGAACCCCCCCCCCCATAGCGTGATGCTGCCTCCACCATGTCTAACTGTTGGGATTGTGTTGGGCAGGTGATAAGCAGTGCCTGGTTTTCTCCACCACTTACAATCATCACCAGAAAGTTCTATCTTCGTCTCATCAGACCAGAGAATCTCATTTCTCATAGTCTGAGAGTCCTTTATGTGTTTTTTGCAATCTCTATGCGGCTTTCCTATGTCTTGCACTGAGGAGAGGCTTCTATCGGGCCCCTCTGCCATAAAGGCCCAACTGCTGGAGGCTGCAGTGATAGGTGACTTTGTGGACCTTTCTCCCATCTCCCTACTGCATCTCTGGAGCTCAGACACAGTGATCTTGGGGTTCTTCTTTAACTCTCACCAAGGCTCTTCCCCCATGATTGCTCAGTTTGGCTGGACGGACAGGTCTAGGAAGACTTCTGGTGGTCCCAAACTTCTTCCATTTAAGGATTATGGAGGCCACTGTGCTCTTAGGAACCTTGAGTACTGCAGAAATTCTTTTGTAACCTTGGCCAGATCTGTGCCTTGTCACAATTCTGTCTCTGAGCTCTTTGGGCAGTTCCTTTGACCTCATGATTCTAATTTGGTCTGACATGCACTGTGAGCTGTGAGGTCTTATGTAGACAGGTGTGCGCCTTTCCAAATCAAGTCCTATCAGTTTAATTAAACACAGCTGGACTCTAATGATGGAGTAGAACCATCTCAAGGAGGATCACAAGGAAATGGACAGTGTGTGACATATATGAGTGTCTGAGCAAAGGGGCTGAATACTTATTATCAATACTGAGCAAAGGGGCTGAATACTTATCATCAATACTGAGCAAAGGGGCTGAATACTTATCATCAATACTGAGCAAAGGGGCTGAATACTTATCACCACGGGAGATTTCAGCTTTTCTTTCTTAATAAATTTGCATAAATGTCTGTTTTCTTCAGTCTAGATGAGGGGCAGAGTGTGCATTAATGAGCAAAAATTAACTTTATTGAATTTACCAAATGGCTGCAATGAAACACAGAGTGAAATATTTAACGGGGTCTGAATACTTATACCCTCTGTATGTATATATATATATATGTATATATAGTGTGTACATGACAATATATTCCCCTGCTCTCTGTATATAGGCTGGGCCACAGGCTCCGGCCTTCTTTGTGGAATGTATAGGCCTCAAAACCATTTGTTACCCATAGCAACCAATCAGACCTCACCTTCCATTGTACCCAATTAGAACTCAGCTTTCATTTTATCAGAGCAACCAATCAGGGCTCAGCTTTCATTGTAACACAGCAGTCTGAGAAATGAAAACTGAATTCTGATTGGTTTCTTGGTTACTATGGGCAACAAAGATAGTATTACTGTTGGAAAGACATATATATATATACAAATATATATTGTATAACGTTCATATGTACAGTGTACACATGTAGTCACCATGTTTGGTGTGTATGCCAATATATTCCCCCGCTCTATGTATACAGGGTTTCTACAGGCCTTAACACTCCTTGTGACCCATAGTGACCAATCAGAGCTCAGCTTTCATTCCACCACAGCAGTCTAAGAAATAAGAACTGAACTCTGATTGGTTTCTATAGGTAACCAAGATATGATATATATATATATATATATATATATATATACTGTACATATGCAGGGGCGAACATATCATTGGTACAACCTGGGGCCCAAAGGGTTTGGGGCCCATTTTCATATCCAAAGCAGGTGGAATTGTGTATTTTGATGAACTGGAGGACTGCAAAGGGGCCCCGTAAACTACTCTTGCACAGGGCCCCTTTTGTGTCTGTGTCCGTCGGTGTATATATAATTTGCGGGCCCCTATATATAAACGCCCACATGGTCCCCGCTATCTCACATCTACTTGTCTCCTCCTATTGGCCAATGGGACCTTTTGGGTCCCTCTAGGCTCCAGGACCCGTGCATTACTGGGGCCCCTGGACCAACTAATAGGAAATCAGGGATGTGTTATTGTGCACCCTGAATGGCCAAGACGTGTAACTGCATTCATCCTCGGAGACCAACGTGTGGCCCCCGGCCCCTGCAGAGAGCCCCCTCCGCTCTGACTTCTCTTATTTCTGGTCGAAACACAAGTGAGAGGAGTTCAGCTCCGGAGCAGCGGGTTTCATTGTCACGGATGTCATCGACATTTTCTACTTCCCTACGAAACAACAACAGGATCCTCGTGGTCTGTGGGGCGGGGGCCGGGGCCAGGGGCCAGGACCGGGGGCCGAGGGTTTCTTAGGATTTCTTATAATACACGATCTAGCTGGTATCTCCATCACATAAATAGGAAGGGTTCCCCAATCCCCCATATTCTGCACAGTGCGGCAGTATTTTTAGAAGTGGGTGGCGGAATTATTTATGTTGTAATATTCTGCATTGCATGGAGATATTACTGACTTTTCTTTATTACAATAGTATAGCGGTTTTAATATATGTATGGCGGCATTAATAGATGTATGGTAATATTATTAGATGTACTGTGGTACTTTTAGATGTATGGCGATGCAGTGATATTATTATACAGTGTTGGCCAAAAGTATTGACACCCCTGCAATTCTGTCAGATAATCCTCAGTTTCTTCTTGAAAATGATTGCAATCACAAATTCTTTTGCATTATTATCTTCATTTAATTTGTCTTCAATGAAAAAAAAAACAGAATTGTCCTAAAGCCAAATTGGATCTAATTCCACCAAACATAAAAAAGGGGGTGGACAAAAGTATTGGCACTGTTAGAAAAATCATGTGATGCTTCTGTAATTAGTGTAATTAACAGCACCTGTAACTTACCTGTGGCACCTAACAGGTGTTGGCAATAACTAAATCACACTTGCAGCCAGTTGACATGGATTAAAGTTGACTCAACCTCTGTCCTGTTTCCTTGTGTGCACCACATTGAGCATGGAGAAAAAAAAGAAGACCAAAGAACTGTCTGAGGACTGGAGAAACCAAATTGTGAGGAAGCATGAGCAATCTCAAGGCTACAAGTCCATCTCCAAAGACCTGAATGTTCCTGTGTCTACCGTGCGCAGTGTCATCAAGAAGTGTAAAGTCCATGGCACTGTGGCTAACCTCCCTAGACATGATTCGTTTGTGCCATCCACTTTGTGCGGTTTCTCTGTTTTCCCTTTTGTAATGTTTCATTGGTTACCTAATGTCTTAATTGTACTATATCTGATATATGCAAATAAAAATCTATTGAAGTCAGAAAGCTGGGTCTCCCTCAGAGGTCATGGGTCTTCCAGCAGGACAATGACCCAAAACACACTTCAAAAAGCGCTAGAAAATGGTTTGAGAGAAAGCACTGGAGACTTCTAAGGTGGCAGCAATGAGTCCAGACCTGAATCCCATAGATCACCTGTGGAGATATGTAACAATGGCAGTTTGGAGAAGGCACCCTTCAAATATCAGGGACCTGGAGCAGTTTGCTAAAGAAGAATGGTGTAAAATTCCAGCAGAGCATTGTAAGAAACTCATTGATGGTTACCGGAAGCGGTTGATCGCAGTTATTTTGGCTAAAGGTTGTGCAACCAAGTATTAGGCTGAGGGTGCCAATACTTTTGTCCGGTCCATTTTTGGAGTTTTGTGTGAAATGATCAATGTTTTGCTTTTTGCTTCATTCTCTTTTGTGTTTTTTCATTGAAGACAAATTAAATGAAGATAATAATAGCAAAGAATTTGTGATTGCAATCATTTTCAGGAAGAAACTGAGGATTATCTGACAGAATTGCAGGGGTGTCAATACTTTTGGCCACAACTGTAACTACTATAATACTGCTCCTATATACAAGAATATAACTACTATAATACTGCTCCTATATACAAGAATATAACTACTATAATACTGCCTCTATATACAAGAATATAACTACTATAATACTGCTCCTATATACAAGAATATAACTACTATAATACTGCCTCTATATACAAGAATATAACTACTATAATACTGCCCCTATATACAACAATATAACTACTATAATCCTGCCCCTATATACAAGAATATAACTACTTTAATACTGCCCCTATGTACAAGAATATGATTACTATAATACTACCCCTATATACAAGAATATAACTACTATAATACTGCTCGTATATACAAGAATATAACTACTATAATACTGCTCCTATGTACAATAATATAACTACTATAATACTGCCTCCTATATACAAGAATATAACTACTATAATACTGCTCCTATATACAAGAATATAACTACTATAATACTGATCCTATATACCAGAATATAACTACTATAATACTGCTCCTATATACAAGAACATAACTACTATAATACTGCTCCTATGTACAAGAATATAACTACTATAATACTATTCCTATATACAAGAATATAACTACTATAATACTGCTCCTATATACAAGAATATAACTACTATAATACTGCTCCTATGTAGAAGAATATAACTACTATAATACTGCTCTTATGTACAAGAATATAACTACTATAATACTGCCCCTATATACAAGAATATAACTGCTATAATACTGCTCTTATATACAAGAATATAACTACTATAATACTGCCCCTATATACAAGAATATAACTACTATAATACTGCTCCTATATACAAGAATATAACTACTATAATACTGCTCCTATATACAAGAATATAACTACTATAATACTGCTCCTATATACAAGAATATAACTACTATAATACTGCTCCTATATACAAGAATATAACTACTATAATACTGCCCCTATGTACAAGAATATAACTACTATAATACTGCCCCTATATACAAGAATATAACTACTATAATACTGCTCCCTATTACAAGAATATAACTACTATAATACTGCCCCTATATACAAGAATATAACTACTATAATACTGCTCCTATATACAAGAATATAACTACTATAATACTGCTCCCTATATACAAGAATATAACTACTATAATACTGCTCCTATATACAAGAATATAACTACTATAATACTGCTCCTATGTACAAGAATATAACTACTATAATACTGCTCCTATATACAAGAATATAACTACTATAATACTGCCCCTATGTACAAGAATATAACTACTATAATACTGCCCTATGTATAAGAATATAACTACTATAATACTGCCCCTGTATACAAGAATATAACTACTATAATACTGCTCCTATATACAAGAATATAACTACTATAATACTGCCCCTGTATACAAGAATATAACTACTATAATACTGCTCCTATATACAAGAATATAACTACTATAATACTGCCCCTATATACAAGAATATAACTACTATAATACTGCTCCTATATACAAGAATATAACTACTATAATACAGCTCCTATGTACAAGAATATAACTACTATAATACTGCCCCTGTATACAAGAATATAACTACTATAATACTGCTCCTATGTACAAGAATATAACTACTATAATACTGCTCCTATATACAAGAATATAACTACTATAATACTGCCCCTCTATACAAGAATATAACTACTATAATACTGCTCCTATATACAAGAATACTACTATAATACTGCCCTGTATACAAGAATATAACTACTATAATACTGCTCCTATGTACAAGAATATAACTACTATAATACTGCTCCTATATACAAGAATATAACTACTATAATACTGCCCCTATATACAAGAATATAACTACTATAATACTGCTCCTATATACAAGAATATAACTACTATAATACTGATCCTATGTACAAGAATATAACTACTATAATACTGCTCCTATGTACAAGAATATAACTACTATAATACTGCTCCTATATACAAGAATATAACTACTATAATACTGCTCCTATATACAAGAATATAACTACTATAATACTGATCCTATGTACAAGAATATAACTACTATAATACTGCTCCTATGTACAAGAATATAACTACTATAATACTGCTCCTATATACAAGAATATAACTACTATAATACTGCTCCTATATACAAGAATATAACTACTATAATACTGCTCCTATATACAAGAATATAACTACTATAATACTGCCCCTATGTACAAGAATATAACTACTATAATACTGCTCCTATGTACAAGAATATAACTACTATAATACTGCTCCTATGTACAAGAATATAACTACTATAATACTGCTCCCTATATACAGGGTATAACTGTGATAATCCTGGGTTCCTGATCACGCTGCAGTATGTGGGTTGTGTTCTCTCTCTATTACACAATGTCACTCTGTGGCGGTTCTCTATCACCGCCTTCGTCCTTCTCATGAGAGGTCAGTACTGAAACCTTTTCTCTCTCTCCAGGATCATTGCTCTCTTCAATATTAGATTGTTTCGTTCTCGTTTTCTTTTTTCTTTTTTTGCTGTTTTAACTTTCTCGTTATTCACGGATGTAATTTTACGTTCCTCTTTATGAATTCCATAAGTGTTTTTTGAGGAGCTGCAAAAAGTTTAGTAGATGACTAATTGTTACCGGTAATATTAGGATTCCCTCTGAGACTAATAACACATTGCTCCCCCTTGGTGCTTTCTATGTCTCGGGACAGATCTCTCCCATTGAACGCTGTACTGGCCAGAGAACACTGAGCTCCCCCTAGTGGTGGCTGTTAATTCATACTTATATCAGGTCAGTAAAATTCAAGCGTAATGATATAACATGAAGAGGAATAATGAACACTTGCTTTAATACAGTCATAGTATCTCAGTAGTTTACTCCCAGGCATCTTTAATGGACGTTTCTGGGGGATATATTGACGACGTTTTTCTCATGGTCGTGATATTGGCAGCTGTGGTAGCATCCTATGGAATTAAGGCATCTCTCAGCCAAGAGTCATCTCATTAGGAGGGTGCTCAGGTGCTCCTTGCATTCCTGTATGCACGCTCCTATTTTGACACGCCTGTATGTACGCTCCTGTATGTACGCTCCTGTGTGCACACTCCTGTATGTACACTCCTGTATGCACACTCCTGTATGCACACTCCTGTATGTACAATCCTGTGTGCACCCTCCTGTATGCTCCTGTATGGACGCTCCTGTGTGCACGCTCCTGTGTGCACACTCCTGTATGTACGCTCCTGTATGCACGCTCCTGTATGCACACTCCTGTGTGCACGCTCCTGTGTGCACACTCCTGTATGCTCCTGTATGTACGCTCCTGTGTGCACGCTCCTGTGTGCACACTCCTGTATGTACACTCCTGTATGCACGCTCCTGTATGCACACTCCTGTATGCACGCTCCTGTATGCACACTCCTGTGTGCACGCTCCTGTATGTACGCTCCTGTGTGCACGCTTCTGTGTGCACACTCCTGTATGTACGCTCCTGTATGCACGCTCCTGTATGCACGCTCCTGTATGCACACTCCTGTATGCACGCTCCTGTATGCACACTCCTGTGTGCACGCTCCTGTATGTACGCTCCTGTATGCACGCTCCTGTATGCACACTCCTGTGTGCACGCTCCTGTGTGCACACTCCTGTATGCTCCTGTATGTACGCTCCTGTGTGCACGCTCCTGTGTGCACACTCCTGTATGTACGCTCCTGTATGCACGCTCCTGTATGCACACTCCTGTATGCACGCTCCTGTATGCACACTCCTGTATGCACGCTCCTGTATGCACACTCCTGTGTGCACGCTCCTGTATGTACGCTCCTGTGTGCACGCTTCTGTGTGCACACTCCTGTATGTACGCTCCTGTATGCACGCTCCTGTATGCACGCTCCTGTATGCACACTCCTGTATGCACGCTCCTGTATGCACACTCCTGTGTGCACGCTCCTGTATGTACGCTCCTGTATGCACCCTCCTGTATGCACGCTACTGTATGTACACTCCTGTATGCACGCTCACCACGCAAGACTCCACTGCTAACAAAAAGCAGGTTCAAGAGCGATTAGAGTTTGCTCAGCAACATTTAGACAAGTCTATGATATATGAGGAAAAAGTGGGAGGAGTATCCAATAAAAAAATTCTTACATTATTTATGCAAAATATTAAAATTTATGAAAGTCCATGATAGCGGAGATGCAATCTCGATGCGATTCTGGCTTACGCCCTTAAGTCAAATGACTTAAGGGTGTAAGCCAGAAACGCGTCGAGATTGCATCTCCGCTATCATGGACTTTCATATATTTTAATATGTTGCATGAATAAAGTAAGATTTTTTTCTTGGAGACTCCTCCCACTTTTTCTTCATGTATACTGGCCGAGAGTCACGGCATTGTGGGTCTGAGCCCAGACGATGTGAGCTGCAGGAGGGATTGAATGCATGGTGAGGCATATATGTGCTATATTTGTAAAGATAAGTCTGTGCTATACTGGAGAATATGGTCTGGTGAGAGGAGACCAAAACTGACTCTCTGGAGGCCATAATACACCATGTTTGGAGGCCATAATACACCATGTTTGGAGGCCATAATACACCATGTTTGGAGGCCATAATACACCATGTTTGGAGGCCATAATACACCATGTTTGGAGGCCATAATACACCATGTTTGGAGGCCATAATACACCATGTTTGGAGGCCACAATACACCATGTTTGGAGGCCATAATACACCATGTTTGGAGGCCATAATACACCATGTTTGGAGGCCATAATACACCATGTTTGGAGGCCATAATACACCATGTTTGGAGGCCATAACACACCATGTTTGGAGGCCAAAAGGAAAATCACCCCAGAAACACCAACAGTGAAGTGCGGAGGGGGAACATCAGGGTGTGCGGATGATTTTCTGCAAAACTTCATATAACGAAGGAAGAAAGAATGGAGAAATGTCCAGAGACATTGTAGATAACAATCTGCTGCATCTACCAGAATAAAGATGAAACGAGGACAACAATTCACAAGACGATGATCCCAAATACCGACAAAGGAAGAACATGAATCTACTACAATGGCCGGGCCGATCACCGGAGCTGAATCCAATAGAAAATGTCTGGAAGGAGCTAAAGATCAGAGATCATAGAAAGATCCACAGGATCTACAGGAAGGTGAAGAGTGTTTGTGTGGAAGAATGGGCCAAAATCCACCTGAGTAATGCAGGCTACAGTGTCTCCATACAATGCAGGGACCGGTGTCTCCATACAATGCAGGGACCGGTGTCCCCATACAGTGCAGGGACCAGTGTCTCCATACAATGCAGGGACCGGTGTCTCCATACAGTGCAGGGACCAGTGTCTCCATACAATGCAGGGACCGGTGTCTCCATACAATGCAGGGACCGGTGTCTCCATACAATGCAGGGACCAGTGTCTCCATACAATGCAGGGACCAGTGTCTCCATACAATGCAGGGACCAGTGTCTCCATACAATGCAGGGACCAGTGTCTCCATACAGGAGCAATGCAGGGACCGGTGTCTCCATACAATGCAGGGACCGGTGTCTCCATACAATGCAGGGACCAGTGTCTCCATACAATGCAGGGACCGATGTCTCCATACAATGCATGGATCGGTGTCTCCATACAATGCAGGGACCGGTGTCTCCATACAATGCAGGGACCGGTGTCTCCATACAATGCAGAGACCGGTGTCTCCATACAATGCAGGGACCGGTGTCTCCATACAATGCAGGGACCGGTGTCTCCATACAATGCAGGGACCGGTGTCTCCATACAATGCAGGGACCAGTGTCTCCATACAATGCAGGGACCGATGTCTCCATACAATGCATGGACCGGTGTCTCCATACAATGCAGGGACCGGTGTCTCCATACAATGCAGGGACCGGTGTCTCCATACAAGGCAGGGCCAGTGTCTCCATACAATGCAGGGACCGGTGTCTCCATGCAATGCAGGGACCAGTGTCTCCATACAATGCAGGGACCAGTGTCTCCATACAATGCAGGGACCCGTGTCTCCATACAATGCAGGGGCCAGTGTCTCCATACAATGCAGGGACCAGTGTCTCCATACAATGCAGGGACCCGTGTCTCCATACAATGCAGGGACCAGTGTCTCCATACAATGCAGGGACCAGTGTCTCCATACAATGCAGGGACCAGTGTCTCCATACAATGCAGGGTCCGGTGTCTCCAGACAATGCAGGGACCAGTGTCTCCATACCATGCAGGGACGAGTGTCTCCATACAATGCAGGGACCGGTGTCTCCATACAATGCAGGGACCGGTGTCTCCATACAATGCAGGGACCGGTGTCTCCATACAATGCAGGGACCGGTGTCTCCATACAATGCAGGGACCAGTGTCTCCATACAATGCAGGGACCAGTGTCTCCATACAATGCAGGGACCAGTGTCTCCATACAATGCAGGGGCCAGTGTCTCCATACAATGCAGGGACCAGTGTCTCCATACAATGCAGGGACCCGTGTCTCCATACAATGCAGGGACCAGTGTCTCCATACAATGCATGGACCAGTGTCTCCATACAATGCAGGGACCAGTGTCTCCATACAATGCAGGGTCCGGTGTCTCCAGACAATGCAGGGACCAGTGTCTCCATACTTCAATGCAGGGACAGTGTCTCCATACAATGCAGGGACCGTGTCTCCATACAATGCAGGGACCAGTGTCTCCATACAATGCAGGGACCAGTGTCTCCATACAATGCAGGGACCAGTGTCTCCATACAATGCAGGGACCGGTGTCTCCATACAATGCAGGGACCAGTGTCTCCATACAATGCAGGGACCAGTGTCTCCATACAATGCTGGGACCGTGTCTCCATACAATGCAGGGACCGTGTCTCCATACAATGCAGGGACCAGTGTCTCCATACAATGCAGGGACCAGTGTCTCCATACAATGCAGGGACCAGTGTCTCCATACAATGCAGGGACCAGTGTCTCCATACAATGCAGGGACCAGTGTCTCCATACAATGCAGGGACCAGGTGTGTCTCCATACAATGCAGGGACCGTGTCTCCATACAATGCAGGGACCAGTGTCTCCATACAATGCAGGGACCAGTGTCTCCATACAATGCAGGGATCCCATACAATCGAGGTCTCCATACAATGCAGGGACAGTGTCTCCATACAATGCAGGGACCGTGTCTCCATACAATGCAGGGACCAGTGTCTCCATACAATGCAGGGACCGTGTCTCTCAATGCACGGAAGTGTTAACAATGCAGGGACCGTGTCTCCATACAATGCAGGGACCAGTGTCTCCATACAATGCAGGGACCGTGTCTCCATACAATGCAGGGACCGGTGTCTCCATACAATGCAGGGACCGGTGTCTCCATACAATGCAGGGACCAGTGTCTCCATACAATGCAGGGACCGTGTCTCCATACAATGCAGGGACCGGTGTCTCCATACAATGCAGGACGGTGTCTCCATACAATGCAGGGCCGTGTCTCCATACAATGCAGGGACCAGTGTCTCCATACAATGCAGGGACCGGTGTCTCCATACAATGCAGGGACCGTGTCTCCATACAATGCAGGGACCGGTGTCTCCATACAATGCAGGGACCGGTGTTCTCATACAATGCAGGGACCGGTGTCTCCATACAATGCAGGACCGTGTCTCCATACAATGCAGGGAACGCAGGTGTCTCCATACAATGCAGGGACCGGTGTCTCCATACAATGCAGGACCGTGTCTCCATACAATGCAGGGACAGTGTCTCCATACAATGCAGGGACGGTGTCTCCATACAATGCAGGGACCGGTGTCTCCATACAATGCAGGACCTCAGGTGTCTCCATACAATGCAGGGACCGGTGTCTCCATACAATGCAGGGACCGGTGTCTCCATACAATGCAGGACCACGGTGTCTCCATACAATGCAGGACCGTGTCTCCATACAATGCAGGACCAGTGTCTTCAACAATGCAACATGTCTCATACAATGCAGGGACCAGTGTCTCCATACAATGCAGGGACGTGTCTCCATACATGCAGGGACCAGTGTCTCCATACAATGCAGGGACCGTGTCTCCATACAATGCTGCAGGAAGGACCGGTGTCTCCATACAATGCAGGGACCAGTGTCTCCATACAATGCAGGGACCGTGTCTCCATACAATGCAGGGACCGGTGTCTCCATACAATGCAGGGACCAGTGTCTCCATACAATGCAGGGACCAGTGTCTCCATACAATGCAGGACCAGTGTCTCCATACAATGCAGGGACCGTGTCTCCATACAGGACAATGCAGGGACCAGTGTCTCCATACAATGCAGGACCGTGTCTCCATACAATGCAGGGACCAGTGTCTCCATACAATGCAGGGACGAGTGTCTCCATACAATGCAGGGACCAGTGTCTCCATACAATGCAGGGACCGTGTCTCCCATACAATGCAGGGACCGGTGTCTCCATACAATGCAGGGACCAGTGTCTCCATACAATGCAGGGACCAGTGTCTCCATACAATGCAGGGACCAGTGTCTCCATACAATGCAGGGACCGGTGTCTCCATACAATGCAGGGAACGGTGTCTCTATACAATGCAGGGACCGGTGTCTGCATACAATGCAGGGACCAGTGTCTCCATACAATGCAGGGACTGGTGTCTCCATACAATGCAGGGACCGGTGTCTCCATACAATGCAGGGACCAGTGTCTCTATACAGGAGCAATGCAGGGACCGGTGTCTCCATACAATGCAGGGACCAGTGTCTCCATACAATGCAGGGACCAGTGTCTCCATACAATGCAGGGACCAGTGTCTACATACAATGCAGGGACCAGTGTCTCCATACAATGCAGGGACCGGTGTCTCCATACAATACAGGGACCAGTGTCTCCATACAATGCAGGGACTGGTGTCTCCATACAATGCAGGGACCGGTGTCTCCATACAATGCAGGGACCAGTGTCTCTATACAGGAGCAATGCAGGGACCGGTGTCTCCATACAATGCAGGGACCAGTGTCTCCATACAATGCAGGGACCAGTGTCTCCATACAATGCAGGGACCAGTGTCTCCATACAATGCAGGGACCAGTGTCTCCATACAATGCAGGGACCAGTGTCTTCATACAATCCCAGGGACCAGTGTCTCCATACAATGCAGGGACCAGTGTCTCCATACAATGCAGGGACCAGTGTCTCCATACAATGCAGGGACCGGTGTCTCCATACAATGCAGGTACCGGTGTCTCCATACAATCCCAGGGACCAGTGTCTCCATACAATGCAGGGACCGGTGTCTCCATACAATACAGGGACCAGTGTCTCCATACAATGCAGGGACCAGTGTCTCCATACAATGCAGGGACCGGTGTCTCCATACAATACAGGGACCGGTGTCTCCATACAGGAGCAATGCAGGGACCAGTGTCTCCATACAATGCAGGGACCGGTGTCTCCATACAATGCAGGGACCGGTGTCTCCATACAATGCAGGGACCGGTGTCTCCATACAATGCAGGGACCGGTGTCTCCATACAATGCAGGGACGGTGTCTCCATACAATGCAGGGACTGGTGTCTCCATACAATGCAGGGACCGGTGTCTCCATACAATGCAGGGACCGGTGTCTCCATACAATGCAGGGACCGGTGTCTCCATACAATGCAGGGACCGGTGTCTCCATACAATGCAGGGACCAGTGTCTCCATACAATGCAGGGACCGGTGTCTCCATACAATGCAGGGACCAGTGTCTCCATACAATGCAGGGACCAGTGTCTCCATACAATGCAGGGACCAGTGTCTCCATACAATGCAGGGACCAGTGTCTCCATACAGGAGCAATGCAGGGACCAGTGTCTCCATACAATGCAGGGACCAGTGTCTCCATACAATGCAGGGACCAGTGTCTCCATACAGGAGCAATGCAGGGACCAGTGTGTCCATACAATGCAGGGACCGGTGTCTCCATACAATGCAGGGACCAGTGTCTTCATACAGGAGCAATGCAGGGACCAGTGTCTCCATACAATGCAGGGACCAGTGTCTCCATACAATGCAGGGACGGGTGTCTCCATACAATGCAGGGACCGGTGTCTCCATACAATACAGGGACCAGTGTCTCCATACAATGCAGGGACCGGTGTCTCCATACAATGCAGGGACCGGTGTCTCCATACAATGCAGGGACCAGTGTCTCCATACAATGCAGGGACCGGTGTCTCCATACAATGCAGGGACCGGTGTCTCCATACAATGCAGGGATCAGTGTCTCCATACAATGCAGGGACCAGTGCCTCTATACAATACAGGGACCGGTGTCTCCATACAATGCAGGGACCGGTGTCTCCATACAATGCAGGGACCGGTGTCTCCATACAATACAGGGACCAGTGTCTCCATACAATGCAGGGACCGGTGTCTCCATACAATGCAGGGACCGGTGTCTCCATACAATGCAGGGACCGGTGTCTCCATACAATGCAGGGACCAGTGTCTCCATACAGGAGCAATGCAGGGACCAGTGTCTCCATACAATGCAGGGACCAGTGTCTCCATACAATGCAGGGACCGGTGTCTCCATACAATGCAGGGACCGGTGTCTCCATACAATACAGGGACCAGTGTCTCCATACAATGCAGGGACCGGTGTCTCCATACAATGCAGGGACCGGTGTCTCCATACAATGCAGGGACCGGTGTCTCCATACAATGCAGGGACCGGTGTCTCCATACAATGCAGGGACCGGTGTCTCCATACAATGCAGGGACCGGTGTCTCCATACAATGCAGGGACCAGTGTCTCCATACAATGCAGGGACCAGTGTCTCCATACAGGAGCAATGCAGGGACCAGTGTCTCCATACAATGCAGGGACCAGTGTCTCCATACAGGAGCAATGCAGGGACCAGTGTCTCCATACAATGCAGGGACCAGTGTCTCCATACAATGCAGGGACCGGTGTCTCCATACAATGCAGGGACCAGTGTCTCCATACAATGCAGGGACCGGTGTCTCCATACAGGAGGTGTCTGCAGCTTCATCACCATCCATGGATTAAATACATTTACGCAACATGTTCACTACTTTTTCCTGTGTCATTTCTCATTATTACACATAGTTTATGGACATCTATGGTGATTTCTTTGCCTGTGTTGATTGGATCGGTTGTTACTGACATCTGGTGAGACATTGATGTCAGTAACATAAAACTGGTGATGTGTTCATTACTTATTTCACCTGCTGTATTTGTCTCTGATTTTTACCATCTGAGATCCTCTTTACTGTTGTGATACTACTTTTTCACCATTAATGTGGTTTCACCGTTTCCACAGGTCTCCATCACACGGCGCTGAGGTTACCGGCGTCCCAGGTGGAGCGCGACCACAGAGTGATGAATCTTATCATACACAGGGAACGTGATACTGTCTGAGCTGAGATGCTTTGTATTCTGCATATATTTGAAAGTTCCTCAATTTGACGTCATTTTCTTTCATGGTGACATAATCTGTGGAGGAAACCCCGTGGGAGAAATGGTGAAGGAGGGAATCCCCACTGTGGACCCTTCAAGTAACGAGAATAGGCAATGTAGCTCTGGGGGATGAGAAAATGAAAGTCTACAGGGTATAAAATCCCAGATGGAGCCTTCAGAGCTCAGACACTCAAGGTCCTCGGAGAAGGTCTACACTCACCATGAACACCATGATTGCAGGTAGGAGGCTATCCACTATGTGAAGGTCAATGGGGACTTTACAAGAGACCATCGTCTCATCGATGTCCTGGAGGTCACAGCTGGTCACATCCACCGGACTCCAAAATTGTACTACCTTTTCTGTCCTATAGATTGTGAGGAGGGGGTAGCTCCATTCTTCTATGGTGGGAATTGTTCCCTGAAAAATGCCCACACAGAAAAATGCCCACATGCAATCGTAACACCTAACCCTTATCCTAACCCATAACCCTAATACCTTACCTCAACACTTAACCCTAACGCCTAACCCTAACACCAAACCCTAACACCTAACCCTAACACCTAACCCTAACCCCAACACCTAACCCTAACTCCTAGCCCTAACTCCTAGCCCTAACACTTAACCCTAATCCCAACACCTAACCCCTAAATCTAACCCTAACACCTAACCCTAACCCCAACACCTGACCATAACCCTAACAACTAACCCTTATCCTAACCCATAAACCTAACACCTTACCTCAACACTTAACCCTAACACCTAACCCTAGCACCAAACCCTAACACCTAACGCCAACACCTAAACGTAACTCCTAGCCCTAACACTTAACCCTAACACCAAACCCTAACACCTAACCCTAACTCCTAGCCCTAACACTTAACCCTAACACCTAACCCTAACTCCTAGCCCTAACACTTAACCCTAACACCTAACCCTTAACACCTAGCCCCAACACCTAATCCCAACACCTAATCCCAACACCTAACCCCTAAACCAAACCCCAACACCTAACCCCAACACCTAACCCTAACTCCTAGCCCTACATCGCAAAGTATTCACTGATCTCAGGGAGACCAGTCCAAGAAAACACTGCGGACAGCTGGCTAAAGCGCTCAACACAGTGAATTCCTAGGCGCATTGCCTCCTGGGAATTATGAATATGCAAATAAGTCTGTGGAGCCTCGGTTAGGAGTCTCAAACACAGGACTAGCCAGATATCCTTCCAGGGAAGGACCCAGTCACACTGATGAGGGGCAAACACCCGAAACAGCTGTCTGTGGATGGATACCTGGTCTTGGTATTCCCTTGTCATATCTCTAAGCTTGTAAAAGGGCTGGATATTGACTAAAAGGGCCACTTAACATGGTGGTTATGGTGTTCTCCGCAAGGAGCCACCCCTTGACTGGGTCCTTCCCTGGAAGGATATCTGGCTAGTCCTGTGTTTGAGACTCCTAACTCCTAGCCCTAACACTTAACCCTAACACCTAATCCCAACACCTAATCCCAACACCTAACCGTAACACCTAAGCCTAACACTTAACCCTAACCCCAACACCTGACCATAACCCCAACACCTAACCCTAACCCCTAAACCCATCCCTAATCCCAACCCTTTGGCCATATTTCTGGTCACCGGTGGGAACAAACTACCTGCATGGAGATAAGGTTCAACTTCCGTAAATCCAATTCTTGTAGAACGTCTAAAAACCCTTTTTCAATGTTATTTTTTTTAATAAGGATATCTTTGTTGGTTTGATCGAACCGTCTCTTGCTCATCAGGAAGGAAATTTGCAACTTCTAAAAAAAACCAGCCTGTAGATGATTGTATAAGGATGACGAGACAAAATAGAGAGAAGGAAGGGAGTGAAAAAGCTAGAGGAGAGCTAGATCCAGAAACAAGAGGATGGTGACTGCCGAGAGCTAGGAACAGACATAGACTATTCTTCTAAGCTTGGAAATTGAGTAGGAACTCAAGTAGGAGACGTTAGTAAGGTCAACTGGACATACAATGTGTCCTATCACTACTTTATTGCTTTACAGGTGGATTCTGGTTGCCTATCATTTTCTCCGGCGTGATCATGGGTTGGGCGGCCGAGGGAGCCCCCGTAAGTACCAGCGCTCCACCAAAGAGCGTCAACCTCGGCCATGAGTTCGCCAAGACGTTAAAACTGTCCAGGAGGCTCTTACGGGAGAGCAGACTGTTGACCCATCACTATGTAAGTGACCAATGTCTGCCGTATCCTTGTATTAGTCACTGCTTAGAATTTCGTGTCATGGGGGCGGCAAAGATTGTTTGGTGGTGAAAGAAGAGTTTTTGCTTCCCGAAACCTCCTTCTTGTATCATGTAATGTAGTATATGAGGCTTGGATGACTTCCCCATATTCTGCAATGATTTTCTGTAATAATACAAGTCATAAGTTTTGACCGTGATGCAACGTAATGTTTTTTTATATAAGGGGTTGTCCACTTTGGGCAGCCCCTTGTGTTTAGTCCACATGTGTAAAATTAATAACATGGGTCCTTAAAGAAATAGAATAGATTTTAACAGATGTTGGAGTCAATCCAGAGTAAAAAGCCATGGAGAGACCCCTGATCATGGACCTCTCTGTTACCTTCGTAGGACATTTTACTTAGGGTTTGTCTCGTAAAAATGTCTACTTTCCTATCTTACCTTCCTCACCTGAAGCCTTCTCTTTATATGGAAGCTTGATCAAATTGTACTAGTTTTATCCTCTCCTCCATCTTTAATTTGTCCAAGGATGTTCTCCAGCCTCTAGAGTTGATGTTCTTCTCATTGTCTTTGCTTCTCCAGCCTCAAGAGTTGATGTTCGTCTCAATGTCTTTGCTTCTCCATCCTCAAAGTTGTTGTTTTTCTCGGTGTTTTTGCTTCTCCAGCCTCAAGAGTTGATGTTCTTCTCAATGTCTTTGCTTCTCCAGCCTCAAGAGTTGATGTTCTTCTCAATGTCTTTGCTTCTCCAGCCTCAAAGTTGATGTTCTTCTCAATATCTTTGCTTCTTCAGCCTCAAGAGTTGATGTTCTTCTCAATGTCTTGGCTTCTCCAGCCTCAAGAGTTGATGTTCTTCTCAATGTCTTTGCTTCTCCAGCCTCTAGAGTTGATGTTCTTCTCATTGTCTTTGCTTCTCCAGCCTCAAGAGTTGATGTTCTTCTCAATGTCTTTGCTTCTCCAGCCTCAAGCGTTGATGTTCTTCTCAATGTCTTTGCTTCTCCAGCCTCAAAGTTGATGCTCTTCTCATTGTCTTTGCTTCTCCAGTCTCAAGAGTTGATGTTCTTCTCAATGTCTTTGCTTCTCCAGCCTCAAAGTTGATGTTCGTCTCAATGTCTTTGCTTCTCCAGCCTCCAGAGTTGATGCTCTTCTCAATGTCTTTGCTTCTCCAGCCTCAAGAGTTGATGTTCTTCTCAATGTCTTTGCTTCTCCAGCCTCAAGAGTTGATGTTCTTCTCAATGTCTTTGCTTCTCCAGTCTCAAAGTTGATGTTCGTCTCAATGTCTTTGCTTCTCCAGCCTTAAGAGTTGATGTTCGTCTCAATGTCTTTGCTTCCCAGCCTCTAGAGTTGATGTTCTTCTCAATGTCTTTGCTTCTCCAGCCTCAAAGTTGATGTTCTTCTCAATGTCTTTGCTTCTCCAGCCTCAAAGTTGGTGTTCTTCTCAATGTCTTTGCTTCTCCAGCCTCAAAGTTGATGTTCTTCTAAATGTCTTTGCCTCGCCAGCCTCAAGCGTTGATGTTCTTCTCAATGTCTTTGCTTCTCCAGCCTCAAGAGTTGATGTTCGTCTCAATGTCTTTGCTTCTCCAGTCTCAAGAGTTGATGTTCCTCTTGATGTTTTTGTTCTCCAGCCTCAAGAGTTGATGTTCTTCTCAATGTCTTTGCTTCCCCAGCCTCTAGAGTTGATGTTCTTCTCAATGTCTTTGCTTCTCCAGCCTCAAAGTTGATGTTCTTCTCAATGTCTTTGCTTCTCCAGCCTCAAAGTTGGTGTTCTTCTCAATGTCTTTGCTTCTCCAGCCTCAAAGTTGATGTTCTTCTAAATGTCTTTGCCTCGCCAGCCTCAAGCGTTGATGTTCTTCTCATGTCTTTGCTTCTCCAGCCTCAAGAGTTGATGTTCGTCTCAATGTCTTTGCTTCTCCAGTCTCAAGAGTTGATGTTCCTCTTGATGTTTTTGTTCTCCAGCCTCAAGAGTTGATGTTCTTCTCAATGTCTTTGCTTCTCCAGTCTCAAGAGTTGATGTTCCGCTTGATGTTTTTGTTCTCCAGCCTCTAGAGTTGATGTTCTTCTCAATGATTTTGCTTCTCCAGCCTCCAGAGATGATGTTCTTCTCAATGTTTTTGCTCTTAGATAATCATCTTCATAACATGTTCTGTTTGTCTTTAGCGTATGTGGAAATTGCCTGGGTCCCACCTGGATTTCACCGGAACCTCCCTGAACCTCACCTCAGTTGCGATCAACATTAGTACATGGCTGAAGTTACAGGTAAGTCTTGGCGTTCTCTGACCATTCCTTTTATTTCTTAAAGTCTTATCCATGCCTCTAACGTCTTCTACTTTCTTTAGCCGAGTGACCGTCTTAGGTTCCTCAGTGATGCTCTCCAGGTCTACCCCATGTACTTGGAGGAGCTAGAGAAGTGGGAGAAGGAGGAGACCAAGGAGGGCTCACCGCCACCACTGAAGAAAAATGTCACCCATATACGTTTTGACCTCCGAGATCTTCTGCATCACATCCATAGACAGGTCAGTGAGCAATCACAAGCATAGAAATGGCAACAAAAATTGAATAGGCCAATCTCATCGATATTGGTCACCAGATAAACCTCCATTCGAGGGTGATATCCTGGGGTCGGTGAGAATGCTTAGTATTAATAATACTTAATCTTTTATAGATGTTGTCACTTGGACTCAGTCCCACCAAAGCTTCGTCCCCGGAACGTCTATGGGGTGGTGCCAGCGACTGGTGCACCCGTGTGAAGATGTACCAAGTTCTTCGGACCATGGAACAAACTCTGCTTCGGGCGGTGAGGGAGTACACCATATTGCAACGTTTCCATGGTTGAAAGTTGGGATACGTTTGGGTGTGGGGAAAGGGTTGGTACTCGTGTGGGTTCCATCATCCTCCCTATGGACAATACTGTTGATTAATACACTATTCCACCCTCATACTGTAAGCTGAAGAAGGCGAGAAGTGAAAATCAGCTGGGAAAATGTCAAGACAATGACACATTAAAATCCCAAGTGTCAGCATCCCAAGTGTCAGCATCCCAAGTGTCAGCATCCCAAGTGTCAGCATCTCTCAAAGCCCATTTTCTGGTATCAGGGATGTACTTTGCGTTTCCCAGATGGTGATCACCCTTCTTGTCTTCTTGCCTCTTCCATTATCTGCTCTGACAATATTTATATTATTATTATTATATATGATTATTTATTATTATTTATTGCCTTGGATATTGCACTGACATTCAGACAGTAAGTCGTTGATGTTCCGTGTACTCCTGTAACGAGTAACGGGCAGTATCGTCGCACTCGTCATGGTTGTTACATTGCTGGATGTTCTAAAAATGTGAAGGCTTCATCACTTTTCTAGGTAATTTTTTATATTTTTACAATTTTTTAATATTTATAATATATTTTTTTATAGAGAAACTTCTTATTTTATCAATGTAACCACTAGGTTTGTCTATACCCTGATCTATTGGGCTACCTAACATGTCCACCTTACCAAACCACATCTATCGAAGTCATCCAGGCCTTATGTCCACTGTGTTAACCCCTAAATTGTCCATTAACATTAGTCTAAAGTTGATGGGAAAATGGACAATTGCAGCCAAAAATGTCAATTAAACAATCATCTTATCTGTCCATTAGGAAAAAAGGTGGATCACAAGACATCTTTCCGTGAAAGCACAATTATAGGGAGACCTTTCGTCCATGTATGGACTCCGATGGGTCATAAATCCTTGGTGTATGGCCACCTACCACCTCTGATACTCCTTGGACCATCTCGCTCTTCTCCACCATTTCCAGTTGACATTGTCTCCTAAGGAGATGACCCCTACTATGGAGCTCGACTCCACCTTTTCCAAGTCAACTCAACCTGACATGTCCTACTTCCCTACACTTTTCTCAATCATGTCAGAAACCCAAGACCACCTCATCGACACTTGTTTTTTAGGCTCACAGGCCAATGATTGAGAAGCATTTTTATGGTTGTCCCGTTCACCAGGTCTACATGACTTGTTGTAGACTTAAACCATCCTACACAATTGCACCAAGTGGTCAACTCTCCCTTAATGTCATAGTCTACAACCCTCTTCATCCATATGTCCAAGTTGGCCAACTCTATCAATATGCCAATGTGTACACTCTCCCTCGATGATGGAGATACCATCAACTATATTTTACAGATGGATATTGTAATGTTTATGGCCACCTAGCACCATCCTCCTTGGACTATCTCGCTCTTCTCCACCCCTACGCTTCTACTACATCTTTTCCTAGTCTACAACTCTACATCTTTCAACTTGGCCCATCATGTCCTACTTCCCAACACTTATCTCCAACATTCAGAAACTCCAAGACCACCTCATCAGTGTTTTTAGGACTCACAGGCCAATGATTGGGAACAAGAGTTTTTACGTTTGATCCTTCACCAGGGTCTACACAACTTGCTCTGCATCAACCTTCACGATTGTCTCAAAGTGGTCAACTTGTCCCTCATGTCATAGTTTACAACCCTGTTCATCTAAATGTCCAAGTTGGCCAACTCTTCACCCATATGCCCCATATGACCATAGTATGACCATTAATGACGCATTTACATATGGATATCCTAATGTGTATAGCCACCTACCATCACAGAGGGATACTAATGCTCCTTGGACAATCTCGCTCTTCTCCACCATTCCCTGTAGACATTGTCTCCTATGGAGATGAACCCTACCTCTGCTCCACCTTTACCTAGTCTACAACTCTACATCTTTCAACTCGAACCAACATGTCCTACCACCCTACACTTATCTGCAACATTACTCCAATATCATCTCATTGGCGTTTTTACAGTTGACCCTTCACCAGATCTACACAACTTGTTCTAGGTTCGTTGTCTACATCATATCCCAGATTAAACCATCATTCAAGATTGTGAGTGGTCAACGCTCCCTCATGTCATAGGCAACAACCCTGTTCAACTATATGTCCAAGTTGGCCAACTCTATCAATATGCCCCATATGTGCACACTCTTCCTCGATGATGGAGATGACCATCAACTATATATTTACAGATGGATATTGTAATGTTTATGGCCACCTAGCACCATCCTCCTTGGACTATCTCGCTTTTCTCTACCACTCCCTGCAGACATTGTATGCTATGGAGATGAACCCTACGCTCTACTCCACCTTTGCCTAGTCTACAACTCTACATCTTTCAACTCGACCCAACATGTCCTACTTCCCTACACTTGTCTCCAACATGTCAAAAACTCCAAGACCACCACATCGACACTAGTATCCAATCGTTGGCCTGTGAGCCTAAAAACACGGTTGACCCTTCACTAGGTCTAGACGACTTGTCCTAGATTAACGATCCTTCACGATTGTCTCCGAGTGGTCAACCAATCCCTCATGTCTTAGTCTACAATCCTGTTCATCTACATGTCCAAGTTGGCCAACGTCTTTACACTCTTCCCTGATGATGTAGATAACTATCAACAATACGTTTACAGGTGACCACGTCCTTTATCCGTGTCCTCGAAGCCACCCGGTCTGTCTCACCATTTTCCCAGCTTAGTCCCGTGTGGGTGGCTACATCATCTGGTAGACCGGTCTGGCCTCGGAGTGGTTAATCACACCATTACACAATCCTGTTAGTCACAGTCTGATTTTTGTGGAAGTGCTTTTCGTTGTTAGGAAAGCCGCTGACTACACATCGGAGTTTTCAACCAATCGGGAGCTTGCTTGTTCCAAAACTCAGCGTTCCGTCCCGTCACGTGGTCGAGAGGACTTGCTATTTCAGTAATGTTATGAGATTCATTTATGGTATATGATGTGTCTGTGACTCTTTTATTAGTTCTTGTTTTACTTTTATTAACATAAATAAAGAAGATTCCGCATTTGGAAATTTTTTTGTCTTATTGATGGGTAAAAAAAATTGTGGATGGTTGTGAAAGCCCCGAAATGATGGGACAAGTGACCCTTCTAGGATCACACCTCATTAAAGTGTCCTTCACAGTCCCTTAAAAGGAAGGATACGATGAGAACTTGGAAGATCCCTGCCGGCGCGGCTTAGAGTCACGGAATAATTGGGGGAAATCCTGGGTCTTACCAAAAACACAACTCACAACCCCCCCCACAAGGGAGATGTATAAACACTGCACACGGCATATACATGAGGTGACCGGGCAGCGCTGGAGGGACGGGTATAGACATACCACCAGGATGAGATATCTCACGTCATGTGTCACCGGGGGCCCGGAATCAGAGGGACTGGAGTCAGCACATGATGCTTCAACTCCTACAAATGTGATGGACTCCTGTAGAGCCGGAGGGTACAGGCTCCGTAGGTCTTTGTGATTGGCACAATATCATGGGCTCATTGGTTGGTAACATATTAGGTCACTGGTGAAGATATTAAATGGGGCGGTATGGCTTGTACTATATGGGGCTCTGTAATGATACCATATGGGGACTTTGAGGTCAGCCATAAATGAGGCCCCTGGGATTTGCACTGGATGAGGTCTCTGTGGCAGTAACAGATGCGATCTATCTTTGGGTATGGGGGTCTCTATGGTTAATAATATATGGGGTCACTGCGATGGGCATTGTATGGGATCTATCAGATGGTCTTTTATGGGGTTCTATGTAGATGATAATATAGAGGGTCTCTCATGTTGCTAATGTTATGGTGGCTCTCTGGATAATAATATATGGTTGTTATGGACACTCTATAGGGTCTCTGTGGTTAGCACAGTATGGGGTCTCTGGGTTTGGCACTGTTCTGGGGGGATACATGGATGGTAACATATGGGATCACTGGTTAGCACTATATGGGGTATGGGGTCAATGTGATGGGCACTGTATGGGGTCTTGGTTTGGAACTGTTATGAGGTCTCTATGGTTAGTGCTATATTGGCTCACTGTGATGGGCAGTCTATGGGGTCTCGGATTGGAACGTTATGGGATCTCTATGGTTGGTAATATATAGGGTCACTTGTTTGGCTTCTTCTTCTTCAGACGTGACTGCAGCTCCTGCATCATCTGGGGGTGCGGGAACCCGAACCTGTCCATATAGAGGGGAGTGGAGTTAGTGATAGCCTTACACATCCCCCCAATATAATATGGGGTATTTATTGATAACTATGAATATGAGCACTGGGATTGGCACTATTATGGGAATATGTGATTGGTAATCTATAGGGTTGCTGTAGTTGGCCCTACTATAGACCTTAGTAATTGATAATATTGGGGGTCTCTGGGGTTGCACTGGTATAAGGACTCCTTTGTTGGCTATGAATGGGGTCTCTGGGATTTGCACTGTTATGGGGGATCTGTGTTTAGTAATCTATAGGGTCGCTGTGGTGTGCACTGTTATGGGGCTGCTTGGCAGGCAATGCTGTAGTTGGCCCTACTATAGACCTTAGTAATTGATAATATTGGGGGTCTATGGGGCTGCACTGGTATAAGGGCTCCTTGGTTGGCAATGAATGGGCTGTGACACTGTCTGGGGTCCCTGGTGCTGTAATGGGGGCATGTAGAGAGTTCACCACAAGTGCTGACCTTTATGTCACTATTTACAGGGGTCATCAGTGGTGTGATGGGGTCAGTGAAGATGGACGGTGAATGTCTATCAGCCCCTGTGGATGAAGTCCTGCCCATCCCCCATTAGACAATACTTCATGATCACATTGAGCTTTTCCTATGATATAACATATGTTGACTCATTTCTCATCGCACATTTCATATACAATCTTTATTAATAATTTGTATTTACAATATGCTAATAAGTGACATCACGTTCCCCTCCCCGCCGGTCACTCGTTTGGCTTCTTCTTCTTCAGACGTGACTGCAGCTCCTGCATCATCTGGGGGTGCGGGAACCCGAACCTGTCCATACAGAGGGGGGAGAGTTAGTGATAGGCCTACACCCCCCAATATAACCCGTGGCCTGGGTGCGGGAACCTGAACCTGTCCATACAGAGGGGGGAGAGTTAGTGATAGGCCTGCATCCCCCACAATATAACCCGTGGCTGGGTGCGGGAACCTAGGCCTGTCCATACAGAGGGGGGAGAGTTAGTGATAGGCCTACACCCCCCAATATAACCCCTGGCCTGGGTGCGGGAACCCAGACCTGTCCATACAGAGGGGGAGAGTTAGTGATAGGCCTGCACCCCCCACAATATAACCCTGGCCGGGGTGCGGGAACCCAGACCTGTCCATACAGAGGGGGGAGAGTTAGTGATAGGCCTACACCCCCCCCAATATAACCCCGGCTGGGGTTGGGAACCCGAACCTGTCCATACAGAGGGGGGAGATGAGAACTATAGGGGTGGACAATGTCCATACATCTCCCCCAATATAACTCCTGGCCGGGGTGGGGAGCCTGACCTGTCTGGACAAAGGGGGGAGAGCCTAACCC
This sequence comes from Allobates femoralis, assembly GCA_033576535.1. NCBI lineage: Eukaryota > Metazoa > Chordata > Amphibia > Anura > Aromobatidae > Allobates > Allobates femoralis. Next base: position 236,084,781 of record JARQOC010000011.1, on the reverse strand, counting down.
CCCTCAATAAACCCCTGGCAGGACTTGAACCTGTCCATAAGAGGAGAGGAGGATAGTGATAGTCTACATTCCCCCAATATAACCCCTACGGGGTGTGGGAGCCTGAACCTGTCTGGACAGAGGGGGAGAGTTAGTGATAGGACTACACCCCCCCCCAATAATATAACCCCTAGCTGGGGTTGGGGACTCAAACCTGTCTGGACAGAGGGGGGAGAGTTAGTGATAGGACTACACCCCCCCAATAATATAACCCTATCCTGGGTGTGTGTGTGGGGGCTTGGACAGGTCCCAGTAGGGTTTCCCCTGAAGGTGGAGATTGCTGGAAGATGAACAGGGAATTTTACAGCCGTCGATGTCATTACAGAAGTTGCGATTTTCACTGTTTCTCAGCGTCCAGAATGAAAACATGAAATAGTTTTTTTTCCTTTATTCTGGGCAGAGGATTCAACCTGAAATAATGGTGGTGAATCCCTCAACATCCCTTCCCCCCACTAGACAGGGCCTCGGAAACCACAACCATTCCCACTATGAACTCGCCCAATTTCCTTCCTGGTACAAGGTTTAGACTTCTGTAATTCTTATATCATTATAGATGTCCCTTGAGCAGATCCTTCCACTAATGTCTACTAATCCTTACCCAGCGTGCCTTGGTATCACCTTCTTGGGCTTGATGAGGTTCTCCTCCGCCTCCGTAGGCCTCTCATCCTTCGGTTCTTCTGTAGGATCTGGTCCGGGAGGCGTCCTGGCAGGAACCATTGGAAATATGGCAATTTTCGGGAAATACGGCTATTCCCATTGGCCGAGGTTTGGGCATTGGCTGCGGTGGTTCAGCGGGTTCACTCTCTGGAGGATCTTGGCGCTGCCCCTGCTTACGGCGAATGGATGTTTTTCTCCGTAACTGCACGCGACTCTTCTGGGCGCTGATGTCCAACGTATTATGAGGAAACTATCAGTAAAGACATTTGATGACTGCATTATATAAGGCAATATAGGCTTAAAATTTGTCTATACAGAGTCATCCTCCCCTTTACAGCATGCTGTGAACACTATGTAGTCAAAGCAGATAAATATAATAACTATAGTGGATAACGCAGGAATCTTATAGCGTGAGGCAAGGATACTACTGAGACAAGGTTTAACAGTGAGAAAGTCTGTATTGACCCATGTGTTAATAAAGCATACAAAAGGTGCGGTAGGAAATCAAAGTTCATAAACACACAATAATCTTCAGGAGAAGCCTTAATGGACTAGTCTCTGGAATAACCTCACAGGAAGATGCAGAATAGCAGGAAAGTATTTGAGCTCCGTACACACTAGGAGAAGCTGTTCTTTGAACTTTGCCCATAGACTTTTCTGCTGAGAGATGCCGTAGCAACAGTCATTGAACACAATTCACACCCAAAGTCTGGGAACGGAAGTCTCTGAAAAACAAGTCCAATACCAAATGCAGTGCAGTTATACTTAAAGTCCTGCACAGTCCTGAGCACTGCTACTGCATCAATATTAAACAAGGAAGCTACAGAGAGCTTGTGAAGCTAACACGCTTCCATGACACAAGACAAGAACCGAAGCAGAGGAAACGGCACAAGAAGCTTGGACTAAAGGGAAGCTGGCAGGAGTGCGGGAAACTGAACCTCTGATGTGAAGTCACTGAAGAGCCAAACAGGATTTTAAAGAGAAGGAGGAGCAAACTTGAGATGCAACATGGAGCTGGGAATCCTGGCAGAATACTCAAGAAAGGACTGGAAGATGGACTGGAGCATATAAAGGCAGGGAGATAAAAAAAAAACATGGAGAAGAACGAAGCCAAAGACGCCATCTTGGAAAAGGGAGAAGGTGCACAAAAGCTCATCAGAAAGATCCGAAGTCCAGACAATAAAAGTCATCACTTACCAGACTGTTGTCAATGTTATCGTCTTCCTCCAAGCTCGGTTCCTTAATTGTTCCTTTGTGATCCACTGAAGGTTTCTCATGGTCTTCATTTATTTCCTATATGGATTGGTGGCTCTATTAATTTTGGAGGTTTGTCTGAGGGAATTGTCATGACTTGCTGGTTTTCTTCAGAATGCAATGCTTCTTTACTACAAAGCTGTTCCTCACTTTCCACTGCTTCTTGCTTGATATGAACCGTACTTGGAGGTAAGCTGATCGCTAAGTCTGGTGAACCAAAACCTTCTGTTTTTGAGAATTCATTGATATCAATACCAGAGATGTCTTCAGTATGAGGGGTGACATGGACAAAGTAGGGCGGGAAGACTCTTGCTCATGGATCCTCTTCTCCAGGTCCCTAACAGGTTCTGAAGGACCCAATTTTTGGTTGATCTCAGATTCCTTCTTTTCTTCTGTTGTAAAGAGATCTTCTCCAGCCACTTCAACTATCTCTACAGTAGACATAGTGGTTGAGACGTCCACTGAGTAATCTGGGGTATCATAGACTGGATTTCAGATAAAAGGTCCATTTCTTTAGGTTCATCATCTTCCAGTAGAACATTTACATTTTCGTCTGTAGTATTGACAATGCCCAAACCAAAATGGGTTCCTTCAAGGAAATTTGGAGATGAAGAGTTGGGTTGATCTTCGTCCGACTCTTGACTGGGCTCAAAACTAGATCCATGTTCTTCTGTATGACATATGTTTGAGGTGTCATTTTGATTCTTCTCCTTTTCATCTTGAATTACAGTATCAGGAGTGACGTTAACTCGAACATTTGATTCAACCAGAATAGTATGAGCTTTACTAGTGTCCAATGTGTGTCCTTCACCAGCATCAGAGACAACACTAATGACGTCTGTTGAGTGAAGATCTGATAGAAGAACACCTTCATGTTGAGAAAGTTCCAAAATTCTGTCTAAATATTTGGCAGCAGGTCCAGTTTCTCCATTATTTATAGGCTCTTGGACTTCAAGATTACCAAATTGTTTTCTAGATGTATCATCAATAGTTTTGGAAGGTTGACTTTCTTCTTTCTCTTCTTCCTTACTTTCTGAAGTCTTCTCCACTTTATGGTCAGGTTGACTTTCTTCTTTCTCTCCTTCCTTACTTTCTGAAGTCTTCTCCACTTTATGGTCAGGTTGACTTTCTTCTTTCTCTCTTCCTTACTTTCTGAAGTATTCTCCACTTTATGGTCAGGTTGACTTTCTTCTTTCTCTTCCTTCCTTACTTTCTGAAGTATTCTCCACTTTATGGTCAGGTTGACTTTCTTCTTTCTCTCTTCCTTACTTTCTGAAGTATTCTCCACTTATGGTCAGGTTGACTTTCTTCTTTCTCTCGTTCCTTACTTTCTGAAGTATTCTCCACTTTATGGTCAGGTTGACTTTCTTCTTTCTCTTCTTCCTTACTTTCTGAAGTATTCTCCACTTTATGGTCAGGTTGACTTTCTTCTTTCTCTTCTTCCTTACTTTCTGAAGTATTCTCCACTTTATGGTCAGGTTGACTTTCTTCTTTCTCTCCTTCCTTATTTTCTGAAGTCTTCTCCACTTTATGGTCAGGTTGACTTTCTTCTTTCTCTCCTTCCTTACTTTCTGAAGTATTCTCCACTTTATGGTCAGGTTGACTTTCTCCTCTCTCTTCTTCCTTACTTTCTGAAGTCTTCTCCACTTTATGGTCAGGTTGACCTTCTTCTTTCTCTTCTTCCTTACTTTCTGAAGTATTCTCCACTTTATGGTCAGGTTGACTTTCTTCTTTCTCTCCTTCCTTACTTTCTGAAGTATTCTCCACTTTATGGTCAGGTTGACTTTCTCCTCTCTCTTCTTCCTTACTTTCTGAAGTCTTCTCCACTTTATGGTCAGGTTGACCTTCTTCTTTCTCTTCTTCCTTACTTTCTGAAGTCTTCTCCACTTTATGGTCAGGTTGACTTTCTTCTTTCTCTTCTTCCTTACTTTCTGAAGTCTTCTCCATTGTGTGGTCAGAGATAAGATTCTTCTGTTCATGATCTAGGATGATAGTTTCTCCATGAATTATTCCCTCATGGACTTCAAGATTCACAAATTGCTTTCTAGATGTATCATCAATAGTTTTGGAAGGTTGACTTTCTTCTTTCTCTTCTTCCTTACTTTCTGAAGTCTTCTCCATTCTATGGTCAGGTTGACTTTCTTCTGTCTCTTCTTCCTTACCTTCTGAAGTCTCCTCCATTGTGTGGTCAGGGATAAGGTTCTTCTCCTGTTCATGATCTGGAATGATATCAACTGTAACAGTTGATTCAACCAGTACATCACGAGCTTTACAAGAGTCCAATATGTCTTCTTCGCCAGTATGAGAGATAACACTAACGACATCTGTTGAGTGAAGATCTGGTAGAGGAACACCTTCATCTTGAGAAAGTTCCAAAATTCTGTCATAATATTTGCCAACAGGTCCAGTTTCTCTATGAATTTCAGGCTCGTGGACTTCAAGATTCTCAAATTGTTTTCGAGATACATCATCGATTGTTTCGGAAGGTTGGCTTTCTTCTTTCTCTTCTTCCTTACTTCCTGAAGTATTCTCCACTTTATGGTCAGGTTGACTTTCTTCTTTCTCTTCTTCCTTACTTCCTGAAGTATTCTCCACTTTATGGTCAGGTTGACCTTCTTCTTTCTCTCGTTCCTTACTTTCTGAAGTCTTCTCCACTTTATGGTCAGGTTGACCTTCTTCTTTCTCTCCTTCCTTACTTTCTGAAGTCTTCTCCACTGTGTGGTCAGAGCTAAGATTCTTCTGTTCACGATCTGGGATGATAGTTTCTCCATGAATTATTCCCTCATGGACTTCAAGATTCACCAATTGTTTTCTAGATGTATCAATAGTTTCTGAGGGTTGACTTTCTTCTTTCATACTTTCGGAAGTATCCTCCACTTTGTGGTCAGGGCTAAGGTCATTGTAAATTTCTGGTGAAGGATCGATTTCTAATGAGAGAACATTTTCCATATCCATCGAGTCGTTATTGAATTTAGCAGCTTCTACCTGGGTCTCGGTGACAATAATGGCGGAATAACGGTGTTCTTCAAATGAATGCTCAAGATCGATTTTAGATTCAAGTTCAGATGAAGAACATATTTCGGGGAAATTCTCCTTAAGTTTTACCTGGTGTTCGAGAGTCTTGGAAAAAATATCAGATTGAGCCGCATGTTCCTTCCCTTGATCTGATACCTCTACAATCATAGGAGACTCTTCGACTTCCGCGGAAGGATCCATATTGGATAAAAGATCATCGCTTCCTTCTAATGTTCCAGAACATAACTCTGAGTTGGATCCAGATAGTGATTCAATGTTGTCTTCAGCAGGAGATCCAGAATCTAATAAAATCTCTGGTTCCTTGGCCTTATCTAGAATCTGATCTAATTGTCCATTTGATGTTTCATCTTCTGGGGCATCTTCTTCTTTAGTTTCTGATCTCTCTAGTATCTCTCTAACATCAGAAACTTCTACGATAGTCTCAGTGACAGCAATTCCCATGGAAGAATAATCTCCTTCCTTGACTATCTGCTCAGGATCTATTAGGGATTCAAGTTCTTCTGACAGATGGAGACCAGGACTAGGTTCTTCAGAGTTTTCATACTCTAAAGTTTCTTCTTTATCAAGACCTATATCTTCCACTCCTTTATCTGACTGGCCAACATTCCTCGTAGACATGATTTCCAAGAGTTCCGCAGGATGATCCATTGACCTCTTTAATTGTTCAGGTAAGAGGTTTCGCTCCAAAGCGTCTTCAGAGCGGTTAAGAGTTTCCAACAAAATCTCCAATTCTTTGACTTTTTCTGGAACTTGATCTCCCAAGGTTTCTTCTGGAGTCAAAGAAGTTTGCTTTTCTTCTGGTAGATCTTCCGAGATCTCATCCACTGGGTGACCTGACACGACCATACATTCGGAATCTAAATCTTTAACGACATTGTCAATCTGGAATTTTGATTCTGCGGAATCTTCTAGAAAAATTGTCTTCTGGAGAAGCGTCATGAGTGATCTCCGATCTCTCGATCACGTTAGAGACGTCCTGTTCTGACTGACTTGTATTGACCATAGACTGGATTTCTGATAAAAGGTCAAATCCTGTTTCTGTATGGCTACAGACCTCATCCTCTGACCCAAGGACACTTTCTGAGTTCTCAGGGAGACTTTGGTCTCTAGATTCAGTCTCAGATATCATACAATGATCACTGGATTTAGTTGAGTAAATGACGTTGGATTGTCCTCCTACTCCATCTTCACTTTTAGATCCCTCTCAGATGATCCCTCTACCTTCTTTGTAGGATCTCTTTGACACTCTGACTCCTCAAAGCTTTCACTGTAGATAATGATGCCATCATTTTGATAACTTTCTTGCTTATACCACATGTAATCATCCATTTCTGGTATCTGGTTTTCAACCTTCATACATTCTTCTTTTTGGTCAATTTCAGCCTTAGTTTCACTTAACTCTTCCGCATCATGATATTCCTTCCCAACCACATCTTCTTCATTTTGAGCCTCAGACTTCACGGAAGGTTTCTGCCTACAGACCCTTCATTGCCTTCTTCAGATGGATCGTCAGCTGTTTGGACATTGTCAATAATTGAGGAGTCTGTCGAGAGACGTCTCTCTCGTTTTTGATCATTTTTGGATACATCCAGCTCTTGGACAGATGCTTGCATGTTTTCTCAATCGACGTATACATTGGAACTGTAGCTCTGCTCTCATGTAAATGTAATTCATCAGTCACCGATGAGATATGACCTTCAGTTGAGTCTTCCTCCAATGATAGTTGAAGCAGCTCTTCTTTACTATCATTATCTTCACCATCTACCTGTTTCATTGACTCCTGTGCTTCACATAGCAACATATCCACCTCATCGACGTCTGAGATATTGAGGTTACAGAAACTTCTTCCAAGTTTGGTCCTTCTTGACTTGAAGGATCTAAGAGAACCTCGTAACTCTTCTCTAAAGGTCCATCAATCGTATCAAACCTCTGAGTATCTTCTCCATGATTATATTCACCTCAAAATCTACTTCTGAAGGAGTCAGGTCATCATGTAAGGAGGACGTCGAGTGCTTGTTCTCTTCACCTTCACTATCCTGCACATCCACAACATCACGAGAAGGTTCCTCCAGTGACTTTGTATCAAGGGATTCGTTGACGATCTCCTCCGACTGAAACCCTAAAGTCACACTCTGGTAGGTCACGTCACTATGATGTCTTCATCTTCTCATGCGTCTTGGCATTTCGGGATGATCGTACCATAAAGTGCTTCCCCTGTACAGTCGTTTCACATGATCCCCCTCAGTGTTTGAAGGCTCAAAACCTTGGTGGTTGCTTATGAATCCAATATCATCCTCTTTATCGCTTGATTCTGGTCTTGGTGAGAGTTTGGTGGGTGATCAATATCTTCTGACATCTGGTCCCGTTCTTCGGTACTGGGGGAGAAGTGAACTCCTTCTTCTCGTCCTCTCAATCCTCTGACCTCGTTCACCGGGTGGACTGTCTTCTCCTAATCCGGAAACCTTATCTGGTCGTTCCTCCTCTTCTGAGCCGAGTTCCTTCACCTCCTTATGGTCATGTGAAGTCTTTCCTTGACGTTCCCCGATATCTCCTTCCTCATTGAGTCTACGTAATTTGATTTTATCTTCTCCAGATTCTAATGTCTCAAACTCATGGTCGACATCTTGAAGTAAGTCGCAGTGTATGGCTAGACGAACAGCCGTCTCTTGGAGATGTTCCAACGTCTTCCTTGCCTCTTCTCCTTGGTCGGTAGGAGACTTGTCTTCCGCGCTGACTGGTGTGACCAACTTCTGATGTTGTTTGTTGATATCCGGTACATTCAAGTCATCGTATTCCATCGTGGGTGGAGTAGTTGAAGCATCTTTTGGTGGTTCCTGGTCCACGTCTTCTGACGTTACTGTCAGGTGACATATCGTAGCGTCTTCTGAGATGTCTGGAATATCGATGGTCTTCTCTAGGCTTGGAGAAACATTTGCGTTACTATAAGAATTTTCTTTCATTTCGGGAACTTGATCTCTACTGGGCGAAACCTCATGATCGTGATCACGGTTTCGTTCTAGGTCTCGCAACAAATATTCAAGCCTTGACATAGGTTTCTTCTCAGACTTGATCCTTGCATGCTCTTGGTCTACCTCTTGCTTGAGGACTGGGTGGATTTCAGCGTGAATGAGTTCTGTCCCAACTTTACTAGGAATATGCTCAGAATCTGGTGGCTCCTGATCATCTGCGGTGGTGGCTTTGCTGCGGTTTCCATCTTGGTGATTGAAGGTATCATTGGCATCACTGATTGCATGACGATGGTCAACATCTCCCTTCCGATATCTGACTGCTGTCTCCTGCGCTCGGCCCTCAACATCTGGAGATTGGGAATGAGAAGACATGAGAGTCACCGATCTTTGTGGATCACATGTTTACATGTGAGGCGCCCCTATGTCTGGCCCCACAGAATGGTATTACAGGTAACATCAATGTATTGCCCTGTCTGATGAGATGTCTGAAGCATACACACACAGTCTGATCCCTTATAGGAAATTGGCACTTGATACCTGTTTTTGGCATATGACCAAAGGTGGATTATATTGAGGGCAATCTGGGCTACTGCCCAGGGCCTACAGCTCCAGGGGGGCCCATGGTCACATTGCTCTCATTATAATGTTTTGTGCAGCAATAGATACTCACCTCGCTCCCTTTTCTTGGTGTACATCTTGGAGCAGGGAGCTTCCCTGGGACTATTAAAAGATGATCACATGATACTTCAAGTTGGGGTGAGGGCCCTCGCCCTCTAAACAGCCTGGGGCCCTGGCTAGTCTTAATCTGCCCCTGCATGTGACACACTCCCTGGTCTGGGGTTGTGGTTAGCTTGGGTTTAGTAGGACCGAGTAGGAGAAGTCCAGTGAGGAAGAAGCGGTAGCTGCTCTGAAGGGACAAGCTGCAGGCAGGTTACCAGTCCTTAGGAAATCCAGGCTTTTGGGGCCTGGTGACAGAACTGGATACTTGTGAGTTTAAAGCTCACCAGCAACTTTGTGGAGTTCTCCGGGGCTTCAGTAACATATAGGGTCAGGGAACTGCTCTAGGCACAGATACCCACAGGGCCCGTGCTACCAGCCCAGCTGGAAGTAACTGATAGCAACCAAGAGGGAATACTGGAAAGCTACAGGGACCAAGCAACCTTAAAGCCCAGGACAAGTCAGCAGGAAAGCCAACATACTCACCCAGCAGAACGGACCAAATTCTCATCAGACTGGCCGGACCACATGCCTGGTGGTGGATGTGCAGAATCATAGTAAATGGTAAAGTGACTATCTTGTCCTCTGCTTCTTTATTCCAACTGCACCACTACCTCGTCGTCTCCATGGGGCCAGCCCTAGTTGGGAAGAGTTTTCCATCTGCGCTGCTATACCACTTAACCCCAGGAACCATCTACAGTGCCAGCCACTGGCGTTACCAATCAAACTTTATTCCTATGATTACCCCCTTTATATGTGTGGTTAGGACCGGGCCCTTGCCATGATGATTTTAGGGACAGGGAGTCAACCCCAGTTAATGCTTAGAGTGATTACATTGTGTTCCCAGGGGTGAGAATATTTATACACTTATTCCTTCTTTCCCAGGTTTACCTTGCTGGATCCCGTACACCTCCATACTCTCCTCCGTGGCCTCCAGAGCGGCTTCCTCTGACGACACATCTAAGGTGGCTCCATCTGAACCCTGTCCGGAGATACAACCGATGATACTGAGTGAGGTACAAGAGTGACCGATGTGCAGAGGAAAAGGGGTTAGATGCAACGATCTGCAGAGAGGTCATTATTGCCATTATTGTGATACTCTGTCAGGAGGTGGAGGGACGGCGCGATGCTCTGCAGTGACCTACAGTTACTATTATTATTATATTACTGCATAAAGAAAGCGGAAGATGCCTTGAAGGAAAACTGCGGTCTCTGCCCGCTCCTCACATGTTCCTGCTCAATATTGTGTTATCTCCAGTTCCATCATGAGAAAAGTCTCTTATTTCCCCAGATGCCTCACAGTGAGATTCCGGAGCCCGGGGCCCCTGACGTCACTTCCCTAAGAAGCATTGTAAATCGTATATGTTCTCTATATGGAATAAAGTCACTTCCCCTTATCAACACCTGCTGGAGCCTGTACTGGATGAAGGAGAATACTTATTGTGTGCAGCCATCAGATTACTGCACCGGAGATACCTCCTGTATTATATACTCCAGAGCTGCACTCACTATTCTGCTGGTGCAGTCACTGTGTACATACATTACATTACTGATCCTGAGTTACCTCCTGTATTATACTCCAGAGCTGCACTCACTATTCTGCTGGTGCAGTCACTGTGTACATACATTACATTACTGATCCTGAGTTACCTCCTGTATTATACTCCAGAGCTGCACTCGCTATTCTGCTGGTGCAGTCACTGTGTACATACATTATATTACTAATCCTGAGTTACCTCCTGTATTATACTCCAGAGCTGCACTCACTATTCTGCTGGTGCAGTCCCTGTGTACATACATTGCATTACTGATCCTGAGTTACCTCCTGTATTATACTCCAGAGCTGCACTCACTATTCTGCTGGTGCAGTCACTGTGTACATACATTACATTACTGATCCTGAGTTACCTCCTGTATTATACTCCAGAGCTGCACTCACTATTCTGCTGGTGCAGTCACTGTGTACATACATTATATTACTAATCCTGAGTTACCTCCTGTATTATACTCCAGAGCTGCACTCACTATTCTGCTGGTGCAGTCACTGTGTACATACATTACATTACTGATCCTGAGTTACCTCCTGTATTATACTCCAGAGCTGCACTCACTATTCTGCTGGTGCAGTCACTGTGTACATACATTACTGATCCTGAGTTACCTCCTGTATTATACTCCAGAGCTGCACTCACTATTCTGCTGGTGCAGTCACTGTGTACATACATTACATTACTGATCCTGAGTTACCTCCTCTATTATACTCCAGAGCTGCACTCGCTATTCTGCTGGTGCAGTCACTGTGTACATACATTATATTACTAATCCTGAGTTACCTCCTGTATTATACTCCAGAGCTGCACTCACTATTCTGCTGGTGCAGTCACTGTGTACATACATTACATTACTGATCCTGAGTTACCTCCTGTATTATACTCCAGAGCTGCACTCACTATTCTGCTGGTGCAGTCACTGTGTACATACATTACATTACTGATCCTGAGTTACCTCCTGTATTATACTCCAGAGCTGCACTCACTATTCTGCTGGTGCAGTCACTGTGTACATACATTATATTACTAATCCTGAGTTACCTCCTGTATTATACTCCAGAGCTGCACTCACTATTCTGCTGGTGCAGTCACTGTGTACATACATTACATTACTGATCCTGAGTTACCTCCTGTATTATACTCCAGAGCTGCACTTACTATTCTGCTGGTGCAGTCACTGTGTACATACATTACTGATCCTGAGTTACCTCCTGTATTATACTCCAGAGCTGCACTCACTATTCTGCTGGTGCAGTCACTGTGTACATACATTATATTACTAATCCTGAGTTACCTCCTGTATTATACTCCAGAGCTGCACTCACTATTCTGCTGCTGCAGTCACTGTGTACATACATTACATTACTGATCCTGAGTTACCTCCTGTATTATACTCCAGAGCTGCACTCACTATTCTGCTGGTGCAGTCACTGTGTACATACATTACATTACTGATCCTGAGTTACCTCCTGTATTATACTCCAGAGCTGCACTCACTATTCTGCTGGTGCAGTCCCTGTGTACATACATTGCATTACTGATCCTGAGTTACCTCCTGTATTATACTCCAGAGCTGCACTCACTATTCTGCTATTACATTACTGATCCTGAGTTACCTCCTGTATTATACCCCAGAGCTGCACTCACTATTCTGCTGGTGCAGTCACTGTGTACATACATTACATTACTGATCCTGAGTTACCTCCTGTATTATACTCCAGAGCTGCACTCACTATTCTGCTGGTGCAGTCACTGTGTACATACATTACATTACTGATCCTGAGTTACCTCCTGTATTATACTCCAGAGCTGCACTCACTATTCTGCTGGTGGAGTTCTGCTTCATTTTTAAGCCATTGATTGGGCCGAGAGGTGTCATGTGATGTTCCATAGAAGCAGGGGTGACTCCTGATCATTGCTCTCTATTGGGGTTTTCTCATCCCTCTAGGATTTAGTGATGTCCCTTGAAGGACAGTAAATATCTCAGTTGTTGCTGCCTCCTAGTGGATGATGTCTAAACTACATCAAATCTGCATAATAATCTGAAGAATCCCTTTAAGAAGCACGGCATGCTGGGAATTGTATTTTCTAACCCCTTTACATTTCGGCACATTACAGCTTTGTGGGTGCAGATCTGGGTGTGACTGACCTGTAACGTCGCTGCTGTATCCTGGGACTGTAGGGGGGTCTTGGCTCGGGAGTTCCTTGGCTGGGGGGCGTCGGGGGGCGCTCCGAAAATCTGCGCTGTTACATTGGTTATATATTCCTGCAACACAAACACATGTCAGATACATAGAATAAAGCCTGAGGAGCGGCACCCATATGTCCCCTGCACATGGCGGGTGTGGGGGCGGCACATTATAACCCCTCCCCCGAGGAGCATCACCAATACCTCCACTGGATATAACAGATGTGTGAGTGGCACATTATTACCGTCCCCTAAGGAGCATCACACTATTAGCCCCTCCCCGAGGAGGGTCACTGGTACCTCTCCTAGACATGGCAAATGTGGGGGGCAGCACATTATTACCCTCCCACAATGAACAGCACATTATTGCCCCCCCCAGAGGTGTGTCACATCATTACCTCCCCAGAGGTGTGTCACATCATCACCTCCCCCAGAGGTGCGTCACATCATTACCTCCCCCAGAGGTGTGTCACATCATTACCTCCCCCAGAGGTGCGTCACATCATTACCTCCCCAGAGGTGCGTCACATCATTACCTCCCCCAGAGGTGTGTCACATCATTACCTCCCCCAGAGGTGCAGCACATAATTACCTCCCCCAGAGGTGCGTCACATCATTACCTCCCCCAGAGGTGCGTCACATCATTACCTCCCCCAGAGCTGTGTCACATCATTACCTCCCCCAGAGGTGTGTCACATCATTACCTCCCCCAGAGGTGTGTCACATCATTACCTCCCCCAGAGGTGTGTCACATCATTACCTCCCCCAGAGGTGTGTCACATCATTACCTCCCCCAGAGGTGCGTCACATCATTACCTCCCCCAGAGGTGTGTCACATCATTACCTCCCCCAGAGGTGCAGCACATCATTACCTCCCCCAGAGGTGTGTCACATCATTACCTCCCCCAGAGGTGTGTCACATCATTACCTCCCCCAGAGGTGCGTCACATCATTACCTCCCCCAGAGGTGTGTCACATCATTACCTCCCCCAGAGGTGTGTCACACCATTACCTCCCCCAGAGGTGTGTCACACCATTACCTCCCCCAGAGGTGTGTCACATCATTACCTCCCCCAGAGGTGTCACATCATTACCTCCCCCAGAGGTGCGTCACATCATTACCTCCCCCAGAGATGTGTCACATCATTACCTCCCCCAGAGGTGCGTCAGATCATTACCTCCCCCAGAGGTGTGTCAGATCATTGCCTCCCCCAGAGGTGTGTCACATCATTACCTCCCCCAGAGGTGCCACATCATTACCTCCCCCAGAGGTGTGTCACATCATTACCTCCCCCAGAGGTGTGTCACATCATTACCAACCCCAGAGGTGCGTCACATCATTACCTCCCCCAGAGGTGTGTCACATCATTACCTCCCCCAGAGGTGTGTCACATCATTACCTCCCCCAGAGGTGTGTCACATCATTACCTCCCCAGAGGTGTCACATCATTACCTCCCCCAGAGGTGAGTCACATCATTACCTCCCCCAGAGGTGCGTCACATCATTACCTCCCCAGAGGTGCGTCACATCATTACCTCCCCCAGAGGTGTGTCACATCATCACCTCCCCCAGAGGTGTCACATCATCACCTCCCCCAGAGGTGTGTCACATCATTACCTCCCCAGAGGTGTGGCACATCATTACCTTCCCCAGAGGTGTGCCACATCATTACCTCCCCCAGAGGTGTGTCACATCATTACCTCCCCCAAAGGTGTGTCACATCATTACCTCCCCCAGAGGTGTCACATCATTACCTCCCCAGAGGTGCAGCACATCATTACCTCCCCCAGAGGTGTGTCACATCATTACCTCCCCCAGAGGTGCGTCACATCATTACCTCCCCCAGAGGTGTGTCACATCATTACCTCCCCCAGAGGTGTGTCACATCATTACCTCCCCCAGGGGTGTGTCACATCATTACCTCCCCCAGAGGTGTGTCACATCATTACCTCCCCCAGAGGTTCGTCACATCATTACCTCCCCCAGAGGTGTGTCACATCATCACCTCCCCCAGAGGTGTGTCACATCATTACCTCCCCCAGAGGTGTGTCACATCATTACCTCCCCCAGAGGTGTGTCACATCATTACCTCCCCCAGAGGTGTGTCACATCATTACCTCCCCCAGAGGTGCGTCACATCATTACCTCCCCCAGAGGTGTGTCACATCATTACCTCCCCAGAGGTGTGTCACATCATCACCTCCCCCAGAGGTGTGTCACATCATTACCTTCCCCAGAGGTGCGTCACATCATTACCTCCCCCAGAGGTGTGTCACATCATTACCTCCCCCAGAGGTGTGTCACATCATTACCTCCCCAGAGGTGCGTCACATCATTACCTCCCCAGAGGTGCGTCACATCATTACCTCCCCCAGAGGTGTGTCATATCATTACCTCCCCCAGAGGTGTGTCACATCATCACCTCCCCCAGAGGTGTCACATCATCACCTCCCCCAGAGGTGTGTCACATCATTACCTCCCCAGAGGTGCGGCACATCATTACCCTCCCCAGAGGTGTGTCACATCATTACCTCCCCCAGAGGTACGTCACATCATTACCTCCCCCAGAGGTACGTCACATCATTACCTCCCCCAGAGGTGCGTCACATCATTACCTCCCCCAGAGGTGTGTAACATCATTACCTCCCCCAGAGGTGTGTCACATCATTACCTCCCCCTGAGGTGCCATATCATTACCTCCCCCAGAGGTGCGTCACATCATTACCTCCCCCAAAGGTGTGTCACATCATTACCTCCCCCAGAGGTGTGTCACATCATTACCTCCCCCAAAGGTGTGTCACATCATTACACCTACACCTACAACTCTGCCCTTCACCTTGCCAAACAGACCTACTTCACCACCCTGGTCTCCTCACTATCCAACAATCCAAAAAAACTCTTTGACACCTTTCACTCTCTCCTCAGTCCTAAAGTGCAGGCCCCCATCACCGACCTCTGTGCTGATGACCTGGCTTCCTACTTCATGGATAAAATAGACAACATCCGCCAGGAAATCAGCTCTCAGCCTCCAAGCACTGCCACCCCCATTCTTCCTCACATCCCCTCCGGTTCACTTTCCACATTTGACCCAGTCACAGAAGAAGAAGTCTCCAGGCTCCTATCTTCCTCTCGTCCCACCACATGCACTACCGACCCCATTCCCTCACACCTGCTCCAGTCCCTCTCTCCAGTCGTCACCACTCATCTAACCAAAATCTTCAATCTCTCCCTCTCTTCTGGCATTTTCCCCTCCTCCTTCAAACACTCGATCATTACTCCATTATTAAAGAAAACCACTCTCGACCCAACCTGCACAAATAACTACAGACCAGTCTCCAATCTCCCCTTCATCTCTAAACTCTTGGAGCGCCTGGTCTATTCCCGCCTCACCCGCTACCTCTCCGCTCACTCTCTTCTAGATCCATTACAGTCTGGTTTCCGCCCCCTTCACTCCACAGAAACTGCCCTCATCAAAGTGACCAATGACCTTCTGACAGCAAAACGTAATGGTGACCACTCTCTGCTTATTCTCCTTGATCTCTCTGCAGCTTTTGACACTGTCGACCATCAGCTCCTACTCTCTATGCTGCACTCCATTGGCATAAAGGACACTGCTCTCTCCTGGCTCCTCCTATCTTTCTGACCGCTCTTTCAGTGTATCTTTTGCTGGCTCCACTTCCCCCCCTCTTCCCCTCACTATTGGGGTCCCTCAGGGTTCAGTCCTTGGCCCTCTCCTCTTCTCTCTCTACACGGTCCCGATTGGACACACCATCAGCAGATTTGGCTTCCAGTACCATCTTTATGCTGATGACACTCAACTATACACTTCAGCCCCTGACCTTACCCCTGCGGTATTAAAGAACACCAATGACTGCCTAGCTGCAGTTTCCAATATCATGTCCACTCTCTATTTGAAACTAAACCTTTCCAAAACTGAACTCCTTCTGCTCCCCCCATCCACTAACCTCCCTAAATCGGACATGTCTCTCTCAGTGTGCGGCACCACGATAACGCCTAGGCAGCAGGCTCGCTGTCTGGGTGTTATATTTGACACCGATCTCTCCTTCTCCTCCCACACACAATCTCTCGTCCGCTCCTGTCGCTTACACCTGAAGAATATCTCTAGAGTCCGCCCCTTTCTCACCCTGGAAACAACAAAAACCCTCACCGTGGCCCTAATCCATTCCCGCCTTGACTATTGCAACTCTCTATTAAGCGGCCTCCCCCTCACCAGACTTTCTCCTCTCCAGTCCATCCTTAATGCAGCAGCCAGGATCACCCATCTGGCCAATCGTTACTCAGGTGCCTCCGCTCTGTGCCAGTCATTGCACTGGCTGCCCGTATACTACAGGATCAAATTCAAATTGCTTGTTCTCACCCACAAAGCTCTTCACAGTGCAGCTCCCCCCTACCTCTCCTCCCTCATCTCTGTCTATCACCCCACCCGCTCTCTACGTTCCTCAAATGACCTTCAACTAACATCTGCACTAATCCGATCCTCCCACTCCCGGCTCCAAGACTTTTCCAGAGCTGCACCAAACCTCTGGAATGCTTTACCCAAAGAAATCAGGACTATCCACAACTTGCATGGCTTCAGACGATCCCTAAAGACACATCTTTTTAAGGCGGCCTATCATACTCCCTAACATGTCCATTGTACTGTAGACAGTGAATGGGCTATCCTCTGGACATTACTCTTCTACAAACTCCACCAAACCATAAAGGTCTACACAGACTGATGACCATTCATGTAAGCTTAGTCCTATACCCCATTTCCTCAAGATGCCTGGACCACCAGTGCAATAAGCCCCTGTACCTTGTGCAACCCCTATCCCGTTGTAGATTGTAAGCTCTTTTGAGCAGGGTCACCTTCATTTCTTGCTTTATTTATTGTATTTTTTTTTTCCACATTGATTCTATGCCTATTGTTTTTGTATCCAATGATTGTACTTTATTTGTTCCCTATTGTAATTACTTACTGTATATTTTCTGTACGCTAACCCTACATTGTAAAGCGCTGCGGAATATGTTGGCGCTATATAAATAAAGCTTTATTATTATTATTATTATTATTACCTCCCCCAGAGGTGCGTCACATCATTACCTCCCCCAGAGGTGCAGCACATCATTACCTCCCCCAGAGGTGTGTCACATCATTACCTCCCCCAGAGGTGCGTCACATCATTACCTCCCCCAGAGGTGTGTCACATCATTACCTCCCCCAGAGGTGCGTCACATCATTACCTCCCCCAGAGGTGCGTCACATCATTACCTTCCCCAGACGTGTCACATCATTACCTCCCCCAGAGGTGTGTCACATCATTACCTCCCCCAGAGGTGTGTCACATCATCACCTCCCCCAGAGGTGTGTCACATCATTACCTCCCCCAGAGGTGCGTCACATCATTACCTCCCCCAGACGTGTCACATCATTACCTCCCCCAGAGGTGTGTCACATCATTACCTCCCCCAGAGGTGTGTCACATCATCACCTCCCCCAGAGGTGTGTCACATCATTACCTCCCCCAGAGGTGCGTCACATCATTACCTTCCCCAGACGTGTCACATCATTACCTCCCCCAGAGGTGTGTCACATCATTACCTCCCCCAGAGGTGTGTCACATCATCACCTCCCCCAGAGGTGTGTCACATCATTACCTTCCCCAGACGTGTCACATCATTACCTCCCCCAGAGGTGTGTCACATCATTACCTCCCCCAGAGGTGTGTCACATCATCACCTCCCCCAGAGGTGTGTCACATCATTACCTTCCCCAGACGTGTCACATCATTACCTCCCCCAGAGGTGTGTCACATCATTACCTCCCCCAGAGGTGCGTCACATCATTACCTCCCCCAGAGGTGTGTCACATCATTACCTCCCCCAGAGGTGCGTCACATCATCACCTCCCCCAGAGGTGCGTCACATCATTACCTCCCCCAGAGGTGTGTCACATCATTACCTCCCCCAGAGGTGTGTCACATCATCACCTCCCCCAGAGGTGTGTCACATCATTACCTTCCCCAGACGTGTCACATCATTACCTCCCCCAGAGGTGTGTCACATCATTACCTCCCCCAGAGGTGTGTCACATCATTACCTCCCCCAGAGGTGCGTCACATCATTACCTCCCCCAGAGGTGCGTCACATCATTACCTCCCCCAGAGGTGTGTCACATCATTACCTCCCCCAGAGGTGCGTCACATCATTACCTCCCCCAGAGGTGTGTCACATCATTACCTCCCCCAGAGGTGCGTCACATCATTACCTCCCCCAGAGGTGCATCACATCATTACCTCCCCCAGAGGTGTGTCACATCATTACCTCCCCCAGAGGTGCGTCACATCATTACCTCCCCCAGAGGTGTGTCACATAATACCTTCCCCCATATCCCTCACCAGCGCATTCTGTACGGCCTGGTAAACACGGGGGAGATGTCTCTGCAGGAACTCCATGGTCCCGTCTCCTTGGAGGGTCTCTCTGCTCCTGTCTCCTCAGAGGGTCTCGGCCGTCTCCTTGGAGGGTCTCTCGGCTGTCTTCTTGGAGGGTCTCTCGGCCGTCTCCTCTGAGGGTCTCTCTACTCCTGTCTCCTTGGAGGGTCTCTTGGCTGTCTTGTTGGAGGGTCTTTTGGCCTTCGCCTTGGAGGGTCTCTCTACTTCTGTCACCTTGGAGGGTCTCTCTACTCCTGTCACCTTGGAGGGTCTCTCTACTCCTGTCACCTTGGAGGGTCTCTCTACTCCTGTCACCTTGGAGGGTCTCTCAGGTGTCTCTCTGCTTCCGTCTCCTCAGAGGGTCTCTTGGCTATCTCCTTAGAGGGTCTTGGCCGTCTCTATGCTCCTGTCACCTCGGAGGGTCTCTCGGCTGTCTCCTCAGGGGGTTTCTCGGATCCCGTCTCCTTAGAGGGTCTTTGCCGTCTCCTTGGATGGTCTTTTGGCCGCCGCCTTAGAGGGTCTTGGCTGTCTCGTTGGATGGTCTTTCGGCCGTCTCCTTGGAGGGTCTCTTGGCCGTCTCTCTATTCCCGTCACATCGGAGGGCCCCGGCTGTCTCTCTTGCAGGGCTGCTGGTGTTTGATGTGACTTAGTCGCAGGAAGTGGCCATAAAACCGCAGCAATGTGCAAGTGCATCTATACTTCCTCTTCTGTCCCAATAACCCTTTCACTGCCAGGGACACCGATCTCTCAGGACGGGCGCACCCCTGCACCGCCACCTGCGCCATTCTCCCATTATTTCTACCCGGTGTCTGCAGATATCACAGATATCACGCGTCTCATTATGACAGCACTGCTCCTTTAAATGACGCGTCCCTTTATGTGGCAGTAGGACTATTTTTGGATGTGTATTTCCCTGGTGTCGCTGTTGCTCCTGGACTCGATGTTTTCAGCCGTCTTTTGTGTTGTAACGGGATGTGGTTTACGTCACACTGACCGCAGGAGCGAGGACAATCCACAATGCACTGCAGCAACTCAGAGGAGACCCCAAAATGTTACACAGCGCGGCCAGAGTGCTGTGGAGCAAAGGACAGAAACACTGCGCACGCCAGGAGCTTCATTACCGAGCAGCTGCAGCCGTACATCACCAAGCTCAATGCTGAACAGCTGCAGTCGTACATCACCAAGCTCAATGCTGAACAGCTGCAATCGTACATCACCAAGCTCAATGCTGAACAGCTGCAGCCGTACATCACCAAGCTCAATGCTGAACAGCTGCAGTCGTACATCACCAAGCTCAATGCTGAACAGCTGCAATCGTACATCACCAAGCTCAATGCTGAACAGCTGCAATCGTACATCACCAAGCTCAATGCTGAACAGCTGCAATCGTACATCACCAAGCTCAATGCTGAACAGCTGCAGTCGTACATCACCAAGCTCAATGCTAAACAGCTGCAAACATACATCACCAAGCTCAATGCTGAACAGCTGCAATCGTACATCACCAAGCTCAATGCTGAACAGCTGCAAACGTACATCACTAAGCACAATGCTGAACAGCTGCAATCGTACATCACCAAGCTCAATGCTGAACAGCTGCAATCGTACATCACCAAGCACAATGCCGAACAGCTGCAGTTGTACATCACCAAGCACAATGCTGAACAGCTGCAAACGTACATCACTAAGCACAATGCTGAACAGCTGCAAACGTACATCACCAAGCACAATGCTGAACAGCTGCAATCGTACATTACCAAGCTCAATGCTGAACATCTGCAGCTGTACATTACCAAGCACAATGCTGAACAGCTGCAATCATACATCGCCAAGCTCAATGCTGAACAGCTGCAAACGTACATCACTAAGCACAATGCTGAACAGCTGCAATCGTACATCACCAAGCTCAATGCTGAACAGCTGCAATCGTACATCACCAAGCACAATGCCGAGCAGCTGCAGCCATACATCACCAAGCTCAATGCTGAACAGCTGCAGCCGTACATCACCAAGCTCAATGCTGAACAGCTGCAGCCGTACATCACCAAGCTCAATGCTGAACAGCTGCAGCCGCACATCACCAAGCACAATGCTGAACAGCTGCAATTGTATATCACCAAGCTCAATGCTGAACAGCTGCAATCGTACATCACCAAGCTCAATGCTGAACAGCTGCAGCCGTACATCACCAAGCTCAATGCTGAACAGCTGCAAACGTACATCACCAAGCACAATGCTGAACAGCTGCAATCGTACATCACCAAGCTCAATGCTGAACAGCTGCAAACGTACATCACTAAGCACAATGCTGAACAGCTGCAATCGTACATCACCAGCTCAATGCTGAACAGCTGCAGTCGTACATCACTAAGCACAATGCTGAACAGCTGCAGTTGTACATCACCAAGCACAATGCTGAACAGCTGCAATCATACATCACCAAGCACAATGCTGAACAGCTGCAATCGTACATCACCAAGCACAATGCTGAACAGCTGCAATCGTACATTACCAAGCTCAATGCTGAACATCTGCAGCTGTACATTACCAAGCACAATGCTGAACAGCTGCAATCATACATCACCAAGCTCAATGCTGAACAGCTTCAGCGTATATCACCAAGCTCAATGCTGAACAGCTGCAATCGTACATCACCAAGCTCAATGCTGAACAGCTGCAGCCGTACATCACCAAGCTCAATGCTGAACAGCTGCAAACGTACATCACCAAGCACAATGCTGAACAGCTGCAATCGTACATCACCAAGCTCAATGCTGAACAGCTGCAAACGTACATCACTAAGCACAATGCTGAACAGCTGCAATCGTACATCACCAGGCTCAATGCTGAACAGCTGCAGTCGTACATCACTAAGCACAATGCTGAACAGCTGCAGTTGTACATCACCAAGCACAATGCTGAACAGCTGCAATCATACATCACCAAGCACAATGCTGAACAGCTGCAATCGTACATCACCAAGCACAATGCTGAACAGCTGCAATCGTACATTACCAAGCTCAATGCTGAACATCTGCAGCTGTACATTACCAAGCACAATGCTGAACAGCTGCAATCATACATCACCAAGCTCAATGCTGAACAGCTTCAGCCGTACATCACCAAGCACAATGCTGAACAGCTGCAGCGTACATCACCAAGCTCAATGCTGAACAGCTGCAGCCGTACATCACCAAGCACAATGCTGAGCAGCTGCAGCCGTACATCACCAAGCACAATGCTGAACAGCTGCAGTCGTACATCACCAAGCTCAATGCTGAACAGCTGCTGTCGTACATCACCAAGCTCAATGCTGAACAGCTGCAATCGTACATCACCAAGCTCAATGCTGAACAGCTGCAATCGTACATCACCAAGCTCAATGCTGAACAGCTGCAATCGTACATCACCAAGCTCAATGCTGAACAGCTGCAAACGTACATCACCAAGCACAATGCTGAACAGCTGCAATCGTACATCACCAAGCTCAATGCTGAACAGCTGCAAACGTACATCACTAAGCACAATGCTGAACAGCTGCAATCGTACATCACCAGGCTCAATGCTGAACAGCTGCAGTCGTACATCACTAAGCACAATGCTGAACAGCTGCAGTCGTACATCACCAAGCACAATGCTGAACAGCTGCAATCATACATCACCAAGCACAATGCTGAACAGCTGCAATCGTACATCACCAAGCACAATGCTGAACAGCTGCAATCGTACATTACCAAGCTCAATGCTGAACATCTGCAGCTGTACATTACCAAGCACAATGCTGAACAGCTGCAATCATACATCACCAAGCACAATGCTGAACAGCTGCAGCCGTACATCACCAAGCACAATGCTGAACAGCTGCAATCGTACATCACCAAGCTCAATGCTGAACAGCTGCAGCCGTATATCACCAAGCTCAATGCTGAACAGCTGCAGCCGTACATCACCAAGCTCAATGCTGAACAGCTGCAGCCGTACATCACCAAGCACAATGCTGAACAGCTGCAATCGTACATCACCAAGCACAAGGCTGAACAGCTGCAGCCGTACATCACCAGGCTCAATGCTGAACAGCTGCAGCCGTACATCACCAAGCTCAATGCTGAACAGCTGCAGCCGTAATCACCAAGCTCAATGCTGAACAGCTGCAGTGTACATCACCAAGCACAATGCTGAACAGCTGCAATTGTACATCACCAAGCTCAATGCTGAACAGCTGCAATTGTACATCACCAAGCACAATGCTGAACAGCTGCAATCATACATCACCAAGCTCAATGCTGAACAGCTGCAATCATACATCACCAAGCACAATGCTGAACAGCTGCAGCCGTACATCACCAAGCACAATGCTGAACAGCTGCAATCGTACATCACCAAGCTCAATGCTGAACAGCTGCAATTGTACATCACCAAGCACAATGCTGAACAGCTGCAATCATACATCACCAAGCTCAATGCTGAACAGCTGCAATCGTACATCACCAAGCACAATGCTGAACAGCTGCAATCGTACATCACCAAGCTCAATGCTGAACAGCTGCAATCGTACATCACCAAGCTCAATGCTGAGCGTCAGATGGCGCTGTATAAAGCCGCCAGCACTGGCCTCTGGAGGAGACGTGTTCTGTGCAGTGATGATCGCACTGCCCTATAGTCTGGGTTTGGTGATGAAGGACGTTCCCCCCGACTACATTGTGCTGTACAGATGGCGGAGGACGATGATGCTCCAGGATGTTATCAGCCCATTAATTCCGGTGAAGGGAAATGTGAAAGGCAGCAGTGATCCCTTTATTTGCCATAGGGTTATTCTTATGCTGTGGTCCCTTTAAGGCTTCCAGTGCTTGGTTACAGTAACTAGGAAGTGGGCGTGGCCAGGGAGCCGGAAGTGCTGAGAATGCAGGAAGCAGTGGAGGATCTGAGGGAACATGATGGAGAGAAGGGGGATCAACACAGGGGGCAGCGAGGACTCCGACTGGGAAGGTGAGAGGACTACAAGAACCAGCAATCCCTGAGACACAGAGCCAGATACACTACAAGAACCAGCAATCCCTGAGACACAGAGCCAGATACACTACAAGAACCAGCAATCCCTGAGACACAGAGACAGATACACTACAAGAACCAGCAATCCCTGAGATAAAGAGCAGATACACTACAAGAACCAGCAATCCCTGAGACCAAGCAGATACACTACAAGAACCAGCAATCCCTGAGATACAGAGCAGATACACTACAAAACCAGCAATCCCTGAGACACAAGACAATACACTACAAGAACCAGCAATCCCTGAGACACAGAGACAGATACACTACAAGAACCAGCAATCCCTGAGAACAGAGACAGATACACTACAAGAACCAGCAATCCCTGAGACACAGAGACAGATACACTACAAGAACCAGCAATCCCTGAGAACAGAGACAGATACACTACAAGAACCAGCAATCCCTGAGAACAGAGACAGATACACTACAAGAACCAGCAATCCCTGAGACAGAGACAGATACACTACAAAACCAGCAATCCCTGAGACACAGAGACAGATACACTACAAGAACCAGCAATCCCTGAGACACAAGACAGATACACTACAAGAACCAGCAATCCCTGAGAACAGAGACAGATACACTACAAGAACCAGCAATCCCTGAGAACAGAGACAGATACACTACAAGAACCAGCAATCCCTGAGACACAGAGACAGATACACTACAAGAACCAGCAATCCCTGAGACACAAGACAGATACACTACAAGAACCAGCAATCCCTGAAACAGAGACAGATACACTACAAGAACCAGCAATCCCGGACACAGAGACAGATACACTACAAGAACCAGCAATCCCTGAGATACAAGACAGATACACTACAAGAACCAGCATCCCTGAGACACAGAGACAGATACACTACAAGAACCAGCAATCCCTGAGACAAGCCAGATACACTACAAGAACCACAATCCCTGAGATACACAGCAGATACACTACAAGAACCAGCAATCCCTGAACACAAGCGATACACTACAAGAACCAGCAATCCCTGAGATACAAGCAGATACCTACAAGAACCAGCATCCCTGAACACAGAGAGATACACTCAGAACCAGCAATCCCTGAGAACAGACAGATACACTACAAGAACCAGCAATCTGAGAACAGAGCAGATACACTACAAGACCAGCAATCCCTGAGACACAGCCAATACACTACAAGAACACAATCCCTGAGATAAAGACAGATACCCTACAAGAACCACATCCCTGAGAACAGAGCAGATAACTACAAGACCAGCAATCCTGAGATACAGAGCAGATAACTACAAGAACCAGCATCCCTGAGACACAGAGACAATACACTACAAGAACCACATCCTGGACACAGAGAAGATACACTACAAGAACCAGCATCCTGAGAACAGAGACAGATACACTACAAGAACCAGCATCCCTGAGAACAGAGCCAGATACACTACAAGAACCACAATCCCTGAGACAAGAGACAGATACACTACAAGAACCAGCAATCCCTGAGACACAGAGCAGATACACTACAAGAACCAGCAATCCCGGAGACACAGAGACAGATACACTACAAGAACCAGCAATCCCTGAGACACAGAGACAGATACACTACAAGAACCAGCAATCCCTGAGACACAGAGACAGATACACTACAAGAACCAGCAATCCCTGAGACACAGAGACAGATACACTACAAGAACCAGCAATCCCTGAGACACAGAGACAGATACACTACAAGAACCAGCAATCCCTCAGACACAGAGACAGATACACTACAAGAACCAGCAATCCCTCAGACACAGAGACAGATAACTACAAGAACCAGCAATCCCTGAGACACAGAGACAGGTATACTACAAGAACCAGCAATCCCTGAGACACAGAGCTAGATACACTACAAGAACCAGCAATCCCTGAGACACAGAGACAGATACACTACAAGAACCAGCAATCCCTGAGATAAAGAGCCAGATACACTACAAGAACCAGCAATCCCTGAGACACAGAGACAGATACACTACAAAAACCAGCAATCCCTGAGATAAAGAGACAGATACACTACAAGAACCAGCAATCCCTGAGACACAGAGACAGATACACTACAAGAACCAGCAATCCCTGAGACACAGAGACAGATACACTACAAGAACCAGCAATCCCTGAGACACAGAGACAGATACACTACAAGAACCAGCAATCCCTGAGACACAGAGACAGATACACTACAAGAACCAGCAATCCCTGAGACACAGAGACAGATACACTACAAGAACCAGCAATCCCTGAGATACACAGCCAGATACACTACAAGAACCAGCAATCCCTGAGAACACAGAGACAGATACACTACAAGAACCAGCAATCCCTGAGACACAGAGACAGATACACTACAAGAACCAGCAATCCCTGAGACACAGAGACAGATACACTACAAGAACCAGCAATCCCTGAGACACAGAGACAGATACACTACAAGAACCAGCAATCCCTGAGACACAGAGACAGATACACTACAAGAACCAGCAATCCCTGAGACACAGAGACAGATACACTACAAGAACCAGCAATCCCTGAGACACAGAGACAGATACACTACAAGAACCAGCAATCCCTGAGACACAGAGACAGATACACTACAAGAACCAGCAATCCCTGAGACACAGAGACAGATACACTACAAGAACCAGCAATCCCTGAGACACAGAGACAGATACACTACAAGAACCAGCAATCCCTGAGACACAGAGACAGATACACTACAAGAACCAGCAATCCCTGAGACACAGAGACAGATACACTACAAGAACCAGCAATCCCTGAGACACAGAGACAGATACACTACAAGAACCAGCAATCCCTGAGACACAGAGACAGATACACTACAAGAACCAGCAATGCCTGAGACACAGAGCAGAAACACTACAAGAACCAGCAATCCCTGATATAAGAGACAGATACACTACAAGAACCAGCAATCCTGAGATACAGAGACAGATACACTACAAGAACCAGCAATCTCTGAGACCAGAGACAGATACACTACAAGAACCAGCAATCCCTGAGACACAGAGACAGATACACTACAAGAACCAGCAATCCCTGAGACACAGAGACAGATACACTACAAGAACCAGCAATGCCTGAGACACAGAGCCAGAAACACTACAAGAACCAGCAATCCCTGAGATAAAGAGACAGATACACTACAAGAACCAGCAATCTCTGAGACACAGAGACAGATACACTACAAGAACCAGCAATCCCTGAGACACAGAGACAGATACACTACAAGAACCAGCAATCCCTGAGACACAGAGACAGATACACTACAAGAACCAGCAATCCTGAGACAAAGAGCCAGATACACTACAAGAACCAGCAATCCCTGAGACACAGAGACAGATACACTACAAGAACCAGCAATCCCTGAGACACAGAGACAGATACACTACAAGAACCAGCAATTCCTGAGACACAGAGACAGATACACTACAAGAACCAGCAATCCCTGAGATACAGAGACAGATACACTACAAGAACCAGCAATCCCTGAGACACAGAGACAGATACACTACAAGAACCAGCAATCCCTGAGATAAAGAGCCAGATACACTACAAGAACCAGCAATCCCTGAGATACAGAGACAGATACACTACAAGAACCAGCAATCCCTGAGACACAGAGACTCTACAAGTCCCAGTATATTATTCGCTATGGAGTCCAGTTGTACTATAAGCTCCAGCATCAGTTATCACCTCTACAGATTCCCGGTAATACACAGTTGCAGAAATAAAAAGCCTTATTGTAATGTGTGAAGAGGTTCTGCAGCAGCAGCAGTTTGTTACTTCCTATGTGTCTTGTGTTACAGAGGAGGATGATGATGACGCGGCGCCTCCCGAACTCCAGACCGAGCGTCGCTCCCACTGGAGGAACCTGTCCGCTTTCTGGTACATCCTGTGTGAGGGGGGGTCGCATACTTAGGAGCCGTCATGTAGGGGTCACTTAGGGTCTGTCCTGTGAGGGGGTTACATACTTAGGGTCGATTTTGTGGGGGGTCACATACTTAGGGTTCGTCCTATGGGAGGAGATGACATATTTCTCTCTCACCCCTGACTCTCTCTCTCACCCCTGACTCTCTCTCTCACCCCTGACTCTCTCGCTCACCCCTGACTCTCGTTCACCCCTGACTCTCTCGCTCTCTCGCTCACCCCTGACTCTCTCGCTCTCTCGCTCACCCTGACTCTCTCTCTCACCCCTGACTCTCTCGCTCACCCTGACTCTCTCGCTCACCCTGACTCTCTCGCTCTCTCGCTCACCCCTGACTCTCTCGCTCACCCCTGACTCTCTCGCTCACCCTGACTCTCTCGCTCACCCCTGACTCTCTCGCTCACCCTGACTCTCTCGCTCACCCTTGACTCTCTCGCTCTCGCTCACCCCTGACTCTCTCGCTCACCCCTGACTCTCTCGCTCACCCCTGACTCTCTCGCTCACCCCTGACTCTCTCGCTCACCCCTGACTCTCTCGCTCACCCTGACTCTCTCGCTCACCCCTGACTCTCTCGCTCTCTCGCTCACCCCTGACTCTCTCGCTCTCTCGCTTACCCCTGACTCTCTCGCTCACCCCTGACTCTCTCGCTCACCCCTGACTCTCTCGCTCACCCCTGACTCTCACTCTTCGCTCACCCCTGACTCTCTCACTCTCTCGCTCACCCCTGACTCTCTCGCTCACCCCTGACTCTCTCGCTCACCCCTGACTCTCTCGCTCACCCCTGACTCTCTCGCTCACCCTTGACTCTCTCGCTCTCGCTTACCCCTGACTCTCTCGCTCACCCCGGACTCTCTCGCTCACCCCTGACTCTCTCGCTCACCCCTGACTCTCTCGCTCACCCCTGACTCTCTCGCTCACCCCTGACTCTCTCGCTCACCCCTGACTCTCTCGCTCACCCCCTGACTCTGTCGCTCACCCTGACTCTCTCGCTCACCCCTGACTCTCTCGCTCACCCTGACTCTCTCGCTCCACCCTGACTCTCTCGCTCTCTCGCTCACCCCTGACTCTCTCGCTCACCCCTGACTCTCTCGCTCACCCCTGACTCTCTCGCTCACCCCTGACTCTCTCGCTCACCCCTGACTCTCTCGCTCTCTCGCTCACCCCTGACTCTCTCGCTCACCCCTGACTCTCTCGCTCACCCCTGACTCTCTCGCTCTCGCTCACCCCTGATCTCTCGCTCTCGCTCATCCCTGACTCTCTCGCTCTCGCTCACCCCTGACTCTCTCGCTCTCCGCTCACCCCTGACTCTCTCGCTCTCTGCTCACCCCTGACCTCTCTCGCTCACCCCTGACTCTCTCTCTCGCTCACCCCTGACTCTCTCGCTCACCCCTGACTCTCTCTCGCTCACCCCTGACTCTCTCGCTCTCGCTCACCTGACCTCTCGCTCACCCCTGACTCTCTCGCTCACCCCTGACTCTCGCTCACCCTTGACTCTCTCGCTCTCGCTCACCCTGACTCTCTCGCTCACCCTGACTCTCTCGCTCACTCCTGACTTCTCGCTCTCTCATCACCCCTGACTCTCTCGCTCACCCCTGACTCTCTCGCTCACCCCTGACTCTCTCGCTCACCCCTGACTCTCTCGCTCACCCTGACTCTCTCGCTCTCGCTCACCCTGACTCTCTCGCTCACCCCTGACTCTCTCGCTCTCTCGCTCGCAGGTTTCTGGGGTTGTGTAATAATTTCGCCTACGTGGTGATGTTGAGCGCCGCACACGACATCCTGAAGACAGAGACCAATCAGACGGAGAATGTGAGTGTTCCTTATAAGCCAAATTATTGGGTCGACCCCCTGAGGCTGATGTCCCCACATCCAGAATTGTTATGGAGAGTGAGGGGGGATGTGGAAGAGCGGGGGGCATTGTATAAAGTCTTCATATATCTGGGCTCGTCCCTTTAAGAGAACCTTGGCTAATATGAGGAAGTGCAGATTGTGGATCCTGAGAGTTTGGAGCATGTGAGCGCAGCTCTGAAGCTATGAGTGCCATCAGCTCTGGGGTGAGCGCAGCTGTGAAGCTGTGAGTGCTGTCAGCTCCGGGGTGAGCGCAGCTGTGAAGCTGTGAGTGCTGTCAGCTCCGGGGTGAGCGCAGCTCTGAAGCTGGGAGTGCCATCAGCTCCGGGGTGAGCGCAGCTCTGAAGCTATGAGTGCCATCAGCTCTGGGGTGAGCGCAGCTGTGAAGCTGTGAGTGCTGTCAGCTCCGGGGTGAGCACAGCTGTGAAGCTGTGAGTGCCATCATCTCCGGGGTGAGCGCAGCTCTGAAGCTGTGAGTGCTGTCAGCTCCAGGTGAGCGCAGCTCTGAAGCTGTGATTGCTGTCAGCTCCGGGGTGAGCACAGCTCTGAAGCTGTGAGTGCTGTCAGCTCTGGAGTGAGTGCAGCTCTGAAGCTGTGAGTGCTGTGAGCTCCGGGGTGAGCGCAGCTCTGAAGCTGTGAGTGCTGTCAGCTCCAGGGTGAGCACAGCTCTGAAGCTGTGAGTGCTGTCAGGTCTGGGGTGAGTGCAGCTCTGAAGCTGTGAGTGCTGTCAGCTCTGGGGTGCGGCTGCTGTGTTGTCATCTCCTCCAGATCACGGGTCTTTCACATTCTGTTTCTCTACTAGGTCAACGTGACAAATTCCAGCCGATACGACTGTAACGAGATCTCCACCGCTGTAAGTGTTCACCTTAAAGGGGAAGTGCCGTGACCTGCTGTAATAGGATCTGCTGTATGTGACCGCTCTCTGTATTACAGGCCGTGCTCCTGGCCGATATACTGCCCACCCTGGTTATAAAGATCACAGCTCCGCTCTACATCCACCAGATCCCATACAAGTAAGTGATCCCAGTGTGATCTCCTGTGATCTGCTGTGCAGTCTCTGTAATCTGCTGTGTGGTCTCCTCTGTCGTCTCTCGCTCTGTTACGTGATCTCTGTGATCTCTGTGTGCGCTCCCACCTGCTAACCCTCTCCCTGCTCCTCCTACTCACTGGCGACATTTCCCCTAATTGCGCTGTTCAAACAGTCCCTCATCGCCTTCAAGAATGCTCTTTCTACCGCTAAACAAACCTTCTTCTTATCCCTAATAACCTCCCTGTCCCGCAATCCCAAACAACTTTTCCAAACCTTCAATTCCTTCCTCCGCCCGCCTGCTCCCCTTCCCTCCCCCTTATCTCTGCAGAAGACTTTGCCTCTTTCTTCAACGAAAAGATTGACAGAATCAGAGACAGCTTTGATCCACTGTCCCCACAGCCTCCCCTCTTGCCTATACTGCCCTCTACTTCCAACTGCTTCCCCCCTATAACTGAAGACCAGCTCTCCTCCCTCCTGTCAACATCACACCTCACCACCAGCGCCCAAGACCCGCTCCCATCCCACCTCATTCCCAACCTCACCTCCGTTATCATCCCAGCCCTAACTCATCTTTTCAACCTATCACTCACCACCGGCACCTTCCCCTCAGCCATCAAACACGCCTTGATCACACCCATCCTCAAAAAACCCTCCCTCGATCCCACAACTGTCTCTAACTACTGCCCTATATCTCTCCTCCCTTTCGCTGTCCTCTCACCTCTCCTCCTGCTCCCTCTTTGACCGCCTGCAATCCGGCTTCCGACCCCTCCACTCCACTGAAACAGCCCTGACCAAAGTCACCAACGACCTACTGACTACCAAAAGCAAGCGCCACTACTCTGTTCTCCTCCTCCTCGACCTGCCAGCCGCCTTCGACACTGTTGACCACTCCCTTCTACTACAGATCCTGGAATCTCTTGGCATCACGGACTTTGCCCTCTCTTGGATCTCCTCATACCTAGCAGACCGCACCTTCAGCGTCACCCACTCCCACACACCCTCCTCGCCCTACCCCCTATCTGTCGGGGTCCCCCAGGGCTCGGTTCTTGGACCATTACTGTTCTCAATCTACACTCTCGGCCTAGGGCAACTCATTGAGTCCCATGGCCTCCAATACCACCTCTACGCCGACGACACCCAAATCTACCTGTCTGGTCCTGACATCGCCTCCCTTCTATCCAAAATTCCACACTGCCTGTCCGCCATCTCATCCTTCTCTGCTCGCTTCCTTAAGCTGAACATGGACAAAACCGAGTTCATAGTCTTCTCCCCAAGACGCTCCCCCTCACTACCTGACCTATCCATCCTTGTCAACGACTGCTCTCTCTCCCCAGTCACCCACGCCAAGTGCCTCGGGTTATCCTTGACTCTTCCCTCTCCTTCAAGCCCCACATCCAGGCCCTCGCCACCTCCTGCCGACTCCAGCTCAAAAACATCTATAGGATCCGCACTTTCCTTGACCACGACACTGCTAAAACCCTTATTCACACTCTCATCATTTCCCGCCTCGACTACTGCAACCTCCTGCTCACCGGCCTCCCCATTTCCTCCCTTGCACCTCTCCAATCTATCCTGAACTCTGCTGCCCACCTAATCCATCTGTCTCCCCGCTACTCCCCTGTCTCCCCCCTCTGCCAAGCCCTTCATTGGCTCCCTGCTTCCCAGAGATCCCGGTTTAAAACATTAACCATGACATACAAAGCCATTCACAACCTGTCCCCACCATACATCTCTGACATGGTCTCCCGATACCTACCCTCACGCAACCTGCGATCCTCCCAAGAGCTTCTCCTCTACTCCCCCCTCATCTCCTCTTCACACAACCGCATACAGGATTTCTCCCGTGCTTCACCCAGACTCTGGAACTCACTGCCACAACACATCAGACATTCTCCTACCCTGGGAACCTTCAAAAGAAGCCTGAAGACCCACCTGTTCCGCCAAGCCTACCGCCTGCAATAAGACCCGGTCCACCACACCGCCTCACAACTGGAATTTCCCCCTCCTACTGTATCCCCACCCGCCCCTCGTAGAGTGTGAGCCTTTGTGGACAGGATTTCTCCCCTCTTGTATCTGTACAACTGAATTGTCCACATTTATTGTTACTTGTATTGTAATACACTGAATATAATGGCGCCATATAAATAATAATAATAATCTGCTGTGCGCTCTCTGTGATCTCCTGTGCGCTCTCTGTGATCTCCTGTGCGCTCTCTGTGATCTCCTGTGCGCTCTCAGTGATCTCCTGTGCGCTCTCTGTGATCTCCTGTGCGCTCTCTGTGATCTCCTGTGCGCTCTCTGTGATCTCCTGTGCGCTCTCTGTGATCTCCTGTGCGCTCTCTGTGATCTCCTGTGCGCTCTCTGTGATCTCCTGTGCGCTCTCTGTGATCTCCTGTGCGCTGTGATCTCCTGTGCGCTCTCTGTGATCTCCTGTGCGCTCTCTTTGATCTCCTGTGCGCTCTCTGTGATCTCCTGTGCGCTCTCTGTGATCTCCTGTGCGCTCTCTGTGATCTCCTGTGCGCTCTCTGTGATCTCCTGTGCGCTCTCTGTGATCTCCTGTGCGCTCTCTGTGATCTCCTGTGCGCTCTCTGTGATCTCTCCCTCTGTCTCAGTTACAGGGTGTCTCTGTGCGTGGTCTCGGCGGCCGCCAGCTTCCTCATCGTCTCGTTCTCCGCTGACGTCGCCGTCAGTCTCCTGGGTGAGATCTGTGTCTCTGATTGTACTGAACAGATGAAAAATACCGTAATCATCTCTGGTAATCAGAAAAAAGATGGATTCTACTAAATGTGATCACGTCTTACACCGCAGGGGTCGTTTTCGCCAGCGTCTCCTCAGGAGTCGGAGAAATCACCTTCCTCAGTCTCACAGCGTTCTTCTACAGGTAACAAACCGTACACTGATTATACAGTATTATATTATAGTAGTTATATTCTTGTATATAGAGCATATTATAGTGGTTATATTCTTGTATATAGGGCAGTATTATAGTAGTTATATTCTTGTATATAGGAGCAGTATTATAGTAGTTATATTCTTTGGATAGTATACTTGATAGGCAGATTAGTATTATACTGTAGTATTATATTATTTCTTGTACATAGGGGCAGTATGTATAGTAGTTATATTCTTGTATATAGGCAGTATTATAGTAGTTATATTCTTGTACATAGGGGCAGTATGTTAGTAGTTATATTCTTGTATATAGGGCAGTATTATAGTAGTTATATTCTTGTAATAGGGCAGTATTATAGTAGTTATATTCTTGTATATAGAGCAGTATTATAGTAGTTATATTCTTGTATATAGGAGCAGTATTATAGTAGTTATATTCTTGTACATAGGAGCAGTATTATAGTAGTTATATTCTTGTATATAGGAGTCAGTATTATAGTAGTTATATTCTTGTATATAGGGCAGTATTATAGTAGTTATATTCTTGTAATAGGAGCAGTATTATAGTAGTTATATTCTTGTATATAGGGGCAGTATTATAGTAGTTATATTCTTGTACATAGGAGCAGTATTATAGTAGTTATATTCTTGTATATAGGAGCAGTATTATATAGTAGTTATATTCTTGTATATAGGAGTCAGTATTATAGTAGTTATATTCTTGTACTAGGGCAGTATTATAGTATTATATCTTGTAATAGAGCAGTATATAGTAGTTATATTCTTGTACATAGAGGCAGTATTATAGTAGTTATATTCTTGTATATAGGGCAGTATTATAGTAGTTATATTCTTGTATATTAGGGCAGTATTATAGTAGTTATATTCTTGTACATAGGGGCAGTATTATAGTAGTTATATTCTTGTATATAGGAGCAGTATTATAGTAGTTATATTCTTGTATATAGGGGCAGTATTATAGTAGTTATATTCTTGTATATAGGGGCAGTATTATAGTAGTTATATTCTTGTATATAGGAGCAGTATTATAGTAGTTATATTCTTGTATATAGGAGCAGTATTATAGTAGTTATATTCTTGTATATAGGGGCAGTATTATAGTAGTTGGTATATTCTTGTATATAGGGCAGTATTATAGTAGTTATATTCTTGTATATAGGAGCAGTATTATAGTAGTTATATTCTTGTATATAGGAGCAGTATTAATGTATTAGGTATAGTTTCTTGTATATAGGAGCAGTATTATAGTAGTTATATTCTTGTATATAGGAGCAGTATTATAGTAGTTATATTCTTGTATATAGGAGCAGTATTATAGTAGTTATATTCTTGTATATAGGGCAGTATTATAGTAGTTATATTCTTGTATATAGGAGCAGTATTATAGTAGTTATATTCTTGTATATAGGAGCAGTATTATAGTAGTTATATTCTTGTATATAGGGCAGTATTATAGTAGTTATATTCTTGTATATAGGAGCAGTATTATAGTAGTTATATTCTTGTATATAGGAGCAGTATTATAGTAGTTATATTCTTGTATATAGGAGCAGTATTATAGTAGTTATATTCTTGTATATAGGGGCAGTATTATAGTAGTTATATTCTTGTATATAGGAGCAGTATTATAGTAGTTATATTCTTGTATATAGGAGAGTATTATAGTAGTTATATTCTTGTATATAGGGCAGTATTATAGTAGTTATATTCTTGTATATAGGGGCAGTATTATAGTATTATATTCTTGTATATAGGAGCAGTATTATAGTAGTTATATTCTTGTATATAGGAGCAGTATTATAGTAGTTATATTCTTGTATATAGGAGCAGTATTATAGTAGTTATATTCTTGTATATAGGGGCAGTATTATAGTAGTTATATTCTTGTATATAGGAGCAGTATTATAGTAGTTATATTCTTGTATATAGGAGCAGTATTATAGTAGTTATATTCTTGTATATAGGAGCAGTATTATAGTAGTTATATTCTTGTATATAGGGGCAGTATTATAGTAGTATATATTCTTGTATATAGGAGCAGTATTATAGTAGTTTATATTCCTTGTATATAGGAGCAGTATTATAGTAGTTATATTCTTGTATATAGGGCAGTATTATAGTAGTTATATATCTTGTACATAGGGGCAGTATTATAGTAGTTATATTCTTGTATATAGGAGCAGTATTATAGTAGTTATATTCTTGTATATAGAGGCAGTATTATAGTAGTTATATTCTTGTATATAGGGCAGTATTATAGTAGTTATATTCTTGTATATAGGAGCAGTATTATAGTAGTTATATTCTTGTATATAGGGGCAGTATTATAGTAGTTATATTCTTGTATATAGGGGCAGTATTATAGTAGTTATATTCTTGTATATAGGAGCAGTATTATAGTAGTTATATTCTTGTATATAGGGGCAGTATTATAGTAGGTATATTCTTGTATATAGGGGCAGTATTATAGTAGTTATATTCTTGTATATAGGGGCAGTATTATAGTAGTTATATTCTTGTATATAGGGGTAGTATTATAGTAGTTATATCTTGTATATAGGGGCAGTATTATAGTAGTTATATTCTTGTATATAGGAGCAGTATTATAGTAGTTATATTCTTGTATATAGGAGCAGTATTATAGTAGTTATATTCTTGTATATAGGGGCAGTATTATAGTAGTTATATTCCTGTATATAGGGGCAGTATTATAGTAGTTATATTCTTGTATATAGGAGCAGTATTATTGTAGTTATATTTTTGTATATAGGGCAGTATTATAGTAGTTATATTCTTGTATATAGGGGCAGTATTATAGTAGTTATATTCTTGTATATAGGAGCAGTATTATAGTAGTTATATTCTTGTACATAGGGCAGTATTATAGTAGTTATATTCTTGTATATAGGGGCAGTATTATAGTAGTTATATTCTTTATATAGGGGCAGTATTATAGTAGTTATATTCTTGTATATAGGGGCAGTATTATAGTAGTTATATTCTTGTATATAGGGGCAGTATTATAGTAGTTATATTCTTGTATATAGGGCAGTATTATAGTAGTTATATTCTTGTGTATAGGGGCAGTATTATAGTAGTTATATTCTTGTGTATAGGGGCAGTATTATAGTAGTTATATTCTTGTATATAGGGGCAGTATTATAGTAGTTATATTCTTGTATATAGGGGCAGTATTATAGTAGTTATATTCTTGTATATAGGAGCAGTATTATAGTAGTTATATTCTTGTACATAGGAGCAGTATTATAGTGGTTATATTCTTATATTTAGGGGGCAGTATTATAGTAGTTATACTCTTGTATATAGGGGCAGTATTATAGTAGTTATAGTCTTGTATATAGGAGCAGTATTATAGTAGTTATATTCTTGTATATAGGGGCAGTATTATAGTAGTTATAGTCTTGTATATAGGAGCAGTATTATAGTAGTTATATTCTTGTATATAGGAGCAGTATTATAGTAGTTATATTCTTATACATAGGACCAGTATTATAGTAGTTATATTCTTGTATATAGGGGCAGTATTATGGTAGTTATATTCTTGTATATAGGGGCAGTATTATAGTAGTTATATTCTTGTACATAGGGCTGGTATTATGGCAGTATTGTTGTCTCTCCAGTGATGTGGTCTCCTGCTGGTCCTCTGGTACGGGTGGTGCAGGCATCCTGGGTGCTCTCTCCTATCTGGGTCTCACAGCGGTCGGCCTGTCTCCTCGGACCTCCCTTCTTGTGATGCTTGTTATTCCGGCTCTGCTCCTGATAAGGTGAGATGGAGGGAGATGATGATGATGATGATTGGGAGGACAGATACTCGGTTGTTTATATTTGTAGAATATGTTTGCCGTCTGCTTTTCATATAAATTGCTTATTGGCCCTACTCCGGTATTACACAATCCACAGCCCAAGAACCTTTATTACATGAAGACCAAGGGGTCCATAAAGCAATCCAGCACACAGAGGGTAAATTAGTCCAGGAACACGGATACAGTCCAGTAACGGGATAAATGCCCCGGAAGATGAGTCACAATCCTCCGTGTAGGGATCGATATGGCGGTGCGGCTCCACTATCTCCGTATAGGTTTCTCCAGTAGGATCTTCCAGGGTAATCAGAGTTTCTCTAGTCTCTGGGGTGCCGGCCTTAGCAGCAGCGTCCCACAAAGGATCTATCTTACTGGTGTCCTTGTCTTTCTTTAGCCTCCTCTATCCATCCAGGGGTAGGCAGACAGGTTGGATGGTTTTTAGGCTCCACAGCCCTGGGAATGACACTATACAGGGGGTGAATGGACAGTCAGGAAATGTCAGCACTAACTCTCTGGACGTTTGTCACATTGAATTCTAGGTGAAGGTCTCCCATGTTCTCCTTCTTCTTCTCGCAGTTATTTTGTCCTCCTTCTCCCGCCGTCCTCTCTCCCACGATGGACGTTTCCCGCCAGTTATACTTCGGCGGACAGGTCGGACCAGCGCCCCCTCTTGGATGGACCATCATCCCCTCGAGTCTCGGGTAATGGGGCCGGACACGTTCTAGGACAGCAGTGGCGCTATAGTGGAGGGTGGACTGACCTTTCATTCTTTGTTACAGGGACGAGCTCTCATCAGACGATGGCGGATAAGTGGAAGATCGTTAAGGTCGGAGAGTACAATATTATATATACACACTGTGTGCTCTGCTGTATACCCTCATCATACAGCCTCCATCTTTGTTTTCCTTTATAGTCTCTTATGAAGTACATGGTGCCGCTGTCACTCGTCTACTTTGCAGAATATTTCATAAACCAAGGTCTGGTAGGTGCCAGCGCTTCACCTTGTTGTTATATAGTGGGTGTGGGTGGTCTTATATTGTGGGTGTGTGTGGTCTTATATTGTGGGTGTGGTGGTCTTATATTGTGGGTGTGGTGGTCTTATATTGTAGGTTTGGGTGGTCTTATATTGTAGGTGTGGGTGGTCTTATATTGTAGGTTTGGGTGGTCTTATATTGTAGGTTTGGGTGGCCTTATATTGTAGGTGTGGGTGGTCTTATATTGTGGGTGTGGGTGGTCTTATATTGTAGGTGTGGGTGGTCTTATATTGTGGGTGTGGGTGGTCTTATATTGTAGGTGTGGGTGGTCTTATATTGTAGGTGTGGGTGGTCTTATATTGTGGGTGTGGGTGGTCTTATATTGTAGGTGTGGGTGGTCTTATATTGTGGGTGTGGGTGGTCTTATATTGTGGGTGTGGGTGGTCTTATATTGTGGGTGTGGGTGGTCTTATATTGTGGGTGTGGGTGGTCTTATATTGTAGGTGTGGGTGGTCTTATATTGTGGGTGTGGGTGGTCTTATATTGTGGGTGTGGTGGTCTTATATTGTGGGTGTGAGTGGTCTTATATTGTAGGTGTGGGTGGTCTTATATTGTAGGTTTGGGTGGTCTTATATTGTGGATGTGGGTGGTCTTATATTGTGGGTGTGGGTGGTCTTATATTGTAGGTTTGGGTGGTCTTATATTGTGGGTGTGGGTGGTCTTATATTGTGGGTGTGGGTGGTCTTATATTGTGGGTGTGGGTGGTCTTATATTGTAGGTGTGGGTGGTCTTATATTGTAGGTGTGGGTAGTCTTATATTGTAGGTGTGGGTGGTCTTATATTGTAGGTGTGGATGGTCTTATATTGTGGGTGTGGGTGGTCTTATATTGTGGGTGGTCTTATATTGTGGGTGTGGGTGGTCTTATATTGTAGGTGTGGGTGGTCTTATATTGTGGTGTGGGGGTCTTATATTGTGGGTGTGGGTGGTCTTATATTGTGGGTGTGGGTGGTCTTATATTGTGGTGTGGGTGGTCTTATATTGTAGGTGTGGGTGGTCTTATATTGTGGGTGTGGGTGGTCTTATATTGTGGGTGTGGGTGGTCTTATATTGTGGTGTGAGTGGTCTTATATTGTAGGTGTGGGTGGTCTTATATTGTAGGTTTGGGTGGTCTTATATTGTGGGTGTGGGTGGTCTTATATTGTGGGTGTGGTGGTCTTATATTGTAGGTTTGGGTGGTCTTATATTGTGGGTGTGGGTGGTCTTATATTGTGGGTGTGGGTGGTCTTATATTGTGGGTGTGTGTGGTCTTATATTGTGGGTGTGGGTGGTCTTATATTGTGGGTGGTCTTATATATTGTAGGTGTGGGTGGTCTTATAGTGTGGGTGGTCTTATATTGTAGGTTTGGGTGGTCTTATATTGTGGGTGTGGGTGGTCTTATATTGTGGGTGTGGGTGGTCTTATATTGTGGGTGTGGGTGGTCTTATATTGTAGGTTTGGGTGGTCTTATATTGTGGGTATGGGTGGTCTTATGTTGTGGGTGGTCTTATATTGTGGGTGTGGGTGATCTTATATTGTGGGTGGTCTTATATTGTGGGTGTGGGTGGTCTTATATTGTAGGTGTGGGTGGTCTTATATTGTAGGTTTGGGTGGTCTTATATTGTGGGTGTGGGTGGTCTTATATTGTGGGTGTGGGTGGTCTTATATTGTAGGTTTGGGTGGTCTTATATTGTGGGTGTGGGTGGTCTTATATTGTGGGTGTGGGTGGTCTTATATTGTGGGTGTGGGTGGTCTTATATTGTGGGTGTGGTGGTCTTATATTGTGGGTGTGGTGGTCTTATGTTGTAGGTTTGGGTGGTCTTATATTGTGGGTGTGGGTGGTCTTATATTGTGGGTGTGGGTGGTCTTATATTGTGGGTGTGGTGGTCTTATGTTGTGGGTGGTCTTATATTGTGGGTGTGGGTGATCTTATATTGTGGGTGGTCTTATATTGTGGGTGGTCTTATATTGTGGGTGTGAGTGGTCTTATATTGTGGGTATGGGTGGTCTTATATTGTGGGTGTGGGTGGTCTTATATTGTGGGTGTGGGTAGTCTTATGTTGTGGGTGGTCTTATATTGTGGGTGTGGGTGATCTTATATTGTGGGTGTGGGTGGTCTTATATGGTGGGTATGGGTGGTCTTATATTGTGGGTGTGGGTGGTCTTATATTGTAGGTGTGGGTGGTCTTATATTGTGGGTGGTCTTATATTGTGGGTGGTCTTATATTGTGGGTGGTCTTATATTGTAGGTTTGGGTGGTCTTATATTGTAGGTTTTGGTAGTCTTATATTGTGGGTGTGGGTGGTCTTATATTGTTGGATTGGGTGGTCTAATATTGTGGGTAGTCTTATATTGTAGGTGTGGGTGGGCTTATATTGTAGGCTTGGGAGGTCTTATATTGTAGGCTTGGTGGTCTTATATTGTAGGATTGGGTGGTCTTATATTGTAGGATTGGGAGGTCTTATATTGTAGGCTTGGTGGTCTTATATTGTAGGATTGGGTGGGCTTATATTGTAGGATTGGGTAGTCTTATATTGTAGGCTTGGTGGTCTTATATTGTAGGATTGGGTGGTCTTATATTGTAGGATTGGGTAGTCTTATATTGTAGGCTTGGGTGGTCTTATATTGTAGGATTGGGTGGTCTTATATTAGTTTATTTCTCTTTTTTGCAGTACGAGTTAATCTACTTTCCGAACATTAAGATGAGTCACTCAATGCAGTACCGATGGTAAGGGGCAGATGATAGCCGGTAAGGGAGGGGGGGTATTTGGAGTCTTTGATGGGGTCAGTTAGTTGCTGTAGGTGAAAAGGGGTTAAATATTCCTACAACCCGCTGTTAAATCTGAGAAAAGACGCCATCATTTTCATCAATCACTAATCTTACAGTCAGCCACGCTTCGATTTCCATTTCTAGAATATGGAACCGCGATGGGGTGTAACAAGAGGCCGGTTTGTTTTATCTTTGACTAGGGGATGTCCAGCACACAAATACAATGAGATGGAAAAGGGGGAAGATGACCCTGACTATGGGACACCTCCTGACACTTTGTGCCTTCCCCTGAGCTCCCCTAACATCCCTATGCGGATCCATCCCACCTGCCGCCGTCACGTGCCTCGCCCCAAGCTATCACCTCTACT
Source organism: Allobates femoralis (assembly GCA_033576535.1). Taxonomy (NCBI): domain Eukaryota; kingdom Metazoa; phylum Chordata; class Amphibia; order Anura; family Aromobatidae; genus Allobates; species Allobates femoralis. Next base: position 236,043,161 of record JARQOC010000011.1, on the reverse strand, counting down.
CGCCTTGTCTAGTTCAATGGCCAGTAAGTGCACGAGACGTCACCACTGATGTAATAAACCACAGGGGACGATAGACTGCCTGATAAACAAGAGACTAGAATACAACAAAACTGATAACTGCTCCAAACAGGACTCCAGGAGTCGCTACGACACCTCCTCACTCCATGGTGGTCAGTAAATGAATCTATAACTAGTAGCAGGACATGGGTCATGTGATTATTTAAAGCAAAGGGGAGTGGTCACAAAATGGCAAAAGCTGAGGATAGCTGAACTGAAGCTACCAAAGTCCCTGCTGGTCCAAAATAAATTAAGCACATTTACAATCCCGAACTGTCACAAGTCTCCTAATAACCAGAGATACTCATGACAGAGGGTTGTGTTATTGGTGCTGGATTGTGAACGTCCTGAAGATCAGCAGCTGTATGGATTATTGCTAATCAGCGTCTAAACACAGCGCATACTTTGGTATGTGTAAAGTAGGGCTGGGGTGAAGTATTACCCCCATCACGGTTCCTATTTCATAATCAATTGTGAGCCAAAACAAGGTGGACAATAGGGGTAGCTTAAAGACCTCCATAACAGCATGTCTTGCTCCTCTGACAGGAGCCATAAAAATACCTGTCATGGGGTCCTACTCCGGTATTACACAATCATCAGAGCGAGAGATGAGTGAGCGGGTCAAGAACCTTTATTACATGCAAAGCGAAATGTCCATAAAACAATCCAGCACACATAGGGTAAAATAGTCCAGAAACACGGATACAGTCCAGTACAATATACAGTCCAGGAACAAGGATACAGTCCACAACAATATACAGTCCAGGAACACGGATACAGTCCAGAACAATATACAGTCCAGGAACACGGATACAGTCCAGAACAATACACAGTCCAGGAACACGGATACAGTCCAGAAAAATATACAGTCCAGGAACACGGATACAGTCCAGGAACACGGATACAGTCCAGAACATTATACAGTTCAGGAACACGGATACAGTCCAGAACAATACACAGTCCAGGAACACGGATACAGTCCACAACAATATACAGTCCAGGAACACGGATACAGTCCAGAACAATATACAGTCCAGGAACACGGATACAGTGTAAAACAATATACAGTCCAGGAACACGGATACAGTCCAGAACAATATACAGTCCAGGAACACTGATACAGTCCAGTAATGGGAGAAATGCCTCGAGAGATTAGAGTCACAATCCTCTGCTTAGAGATAGACATGGCAATGCGGCTCCAGATAATTCTTCTCCATTTTGGGCGTCTCCAGTAGTATCTTCCAGGGTAATCAGAGTTTCTCCAAGTCTCTCTGGGGTGCCGGCCTTAGCACCAGCGTCCCACAAAGGATCTATCTTACTGGACTTCTTGTCCTCCTCAAGCCCCCCCTTATATCCAGGGGTAGGCAGACAGGTTGGATGGTATTCAGGCCCCCAGACCTGGGATCGGGACCTCAGTGATAAAGGCTGTACAGGGGGTGATTTGCAGAGCAGAAGGGTCATGAATGGACAGTCAGGAAATGTCAGAGGGTTCATCTACAGACATGGACACATTCAGGCTGCAGGTGATAACTGATCTGATTCAACCATCAGACCTTGTGTAATTAAGACTCTGGATGGGACAGGGGAATACACGACTCCTGACCATAGACAGAATGATCCCCAGCACTCCATATCACTCCATATCACTCCAAATCACTCCATATCACACCTTATCACTCCACATCACACCTATCATCTTCTAGGTACCAGATGCTGTATCAGGCCGGGGTGTTTATTTCTCGATCGTCCGTCCAATGCTTCCAGATCAGACACATTTGGATCCTGGCCTGTCTTCAGGTAACTGACATACCCCCCTGCCCCCAGAGCGGGTGACGAGTCCTCATGTGTATGGTAACCTCCCTGATTCTGCCCCCGCAGTGTGGCCTTGCCGTCTTCCTTCTGGTCGGGGTGGCGTATGTCTTCCTCCCGAGTGTGACACTGCCGGGCATCTTCCTGATCATCATATTGGAGGGTCTCCTCGGGGCGCGGCTTATGTCAACACGTTCAACAACATCGCGATGGAGGTAACGGAGGCTGCGGAGGTCAGGGAGGCTGCGGGGGCGCGGGATTGTGTTTTTGTCACCATTTGATTAGTAATTTTAATGTCCTCCACAGAGTAAACCGGAAGAGCAGGAGTTCGCCATGTCGGTGGCCTGTGTGTCCGACACCCTGGGGATATCGCTGTCCGGAGCCATCGCCATCCCCGTCCATAACTACTTCTGCCGGCTGTCGTGATGGCGCTGCCCGGGACGGATAACCGGCGATCTGCACACCGGCAGGGGTGAAACATGGGTCGTACATGACCTGCACAGGACGGCACCTCCGCACGGCACAACAACCCAGATCACACAGACTCTTCAGCCTATATCTAACGGACAGTGCCCCCCCTGCTGGTCACACTCAGTATTGCTGATTATCATAACACGTATCTGCTGTGCAGAGCGGCCCCTGAATGATGTGATTACGGGTGGTGAGCAGCGTCCTCCCCGGGCCTCATATCTTGGGTTTGTCTTTTACTTTGTTAAACTTTACAATGTTAATTTACTGATGAAATCAAATAAAGAGTGAGCAAAATCGTAAAGATCGTAATTATCGATGGGGGGGTCGTTGTTATCGATTATCTTGTATGTGTTCCCTGTGCGGTGTTGTGTATTGGGGGTGGGGGTTCTTTATTGATTATCTTGTATGTGTTCCCTGTGCGGTGTTGTATGTCGGGGGGAGGGGGTTCTTTATCGATTATCTTGTATGTGTTCCCTGTGCGGTGTTGTGTATTGGGGGGAGGGGGTTCTTTATCGATTATCTTGTATGTGTTCCCTGTGCAGTGTTGTGTATTAGGGGGAGGGGGTTCTTTATCGATTATCTTGTATGTGTTCCCTGTGCGGTGTTGTGTATTAGGGGGAGGGGGTTCTTTATCGATTATCTTGTATGTGTTCCCTGTGCGGTGTTGTGTATTGGGGGGAGGGGGTTCTTTATCGATTATCTTGTATGTGTTCCCTGTGCGGTGTTGTGTATTGGGGGAGGGGGTTCTTTATCGATTATCTTGTATGTGTTCCCTGTGCGGTGTTGTGTATTGGGGGGAGGGGGTTCTTTATCGATTATCTTGTATGTGTTCCCTGTGCGGTGTTGTGTATTGGGGGAGGGGGTTCTTTATCGATTATCTTGTATGTATTCCCTGTGCGGTGTTGTGTATTGGGGGAGGGGGTTCTTTATCGATTATCTTGTATGTGTTCCCTGTGCGGTGTTGTGTATTGGGGGGGGGGTTCTTTATCGATTATCTTGTATGTATTCCCTGTGCGGTGTTGTGTATTGGGGGGAGGGGGTTCTTTATCGATTATCTTGTATGTGTTCCCTGTGCGGTGTTGTGTATTGGGGGGGGGGTTCTTTATTGATTATCTTGTATGTGTTCCCTGTGCGGTGTTGTATGTCGGGGGGTTCTTTATTGATTATCTTGTATGTGTTCCCTGTGCGGTGTTGTGTATTGGGGGGAGGGGGTTCTTTATCCATTATCTTGTATGTGTTCCCTGTGCGGTGTTGTGTATTGGGGGAGGGGGTTCTTTATCCATTATCTTGTATGTGTTCCCTGTGCGGTGTTGTGTATTGGGGGGAGGGGGTTCTTTATCCATTATCTTGTATGTGTTCCCTGTGCGGTGTTGTGTATTAGGGGGAGGGGGTTCTTTATCGATTATCTTGTATGTGTTCCCTGTGCGGTGTTGTGTATTGGGGGGAGGGGGTTCTTTATCGATTATCTTGTATGTGTTCCCTGTGCGGTGTTGTGTATTGGGGGAGGGGGTTCTTTATCGATTATCTTGTATGTATTCCCTGTGCGGTGTTGTGTATTGGGGGAGGGGGCTCTTTATCGATTATCTTGTATGTGTTCCCTGTGCGGTGTTGTGTATTGGGGGAGGGGGTTCTTTATCCATTATCTTGTATGTGTTCCCTGTGCGGTGTTGTGTATTGGGGGGAGGGGGTTCTTTATCCATTATCTTGTATGTGTTCCCTGTGCGGTGTTGTGTATTGGGGGGGGGTTCTTTATCGATTATCTTGTATGTATTCCCTGTGCGGTGTTGTGTATTGGGGGGAGGGGGTTCTTTATCCATTATCTTGTATGTGTTCCCTGTGCGGTGTTGTGTATTGGGGGGGGGGGTTCTTTATCGATTATCTTGTATGTATTCCCTGTGCGGTGTTGTGTATTGGGGGAGGGGGTTCTTTATCGATTATCTTGTATGTGTTCCCTGTGCGGTGTTGTGTATTGGGGGGGGGTTCTTTATTGATTATCTTGTATGTGTTCCCTGTGCGGTGTTGTATGTCGGGGGGTTCTTTATTGATTATCTTGTATGTGTTCCCTGTGCGGTGTTGTGTATTGGGGGGAGGGGGTTCTTTATCCATTATCTTGTATGTGTTCCCTGTGCGGTGTTGTGTATTGGGGGGAGGGGGTTCTTTATCCATTATCTTGTATGTGTTCCCTGTGCGGTGTTGTGTATTGGGGGGAGGGGGTTCTTTATCGATTATCTTGTATGTGTTCCCTGTGCGGTGTTGTGTATTGGGGGAGGGGGTTCTTTATCGATTATCTTGTATGTATTCCCTGTGCGGTGTTGTGTATTGGGGGAGGGGGTTCTTTATCGATTATCTTGTATGTATTCCCTGTGCGGTGTTGTGTATTGGGGGAGGGGGCTCTTTATCGATTATCTTGTATGTGTTCCCTGTGCGGTGTTGTGTATTGGGGGAGGGGGTTCTTTATCGATTATCTTGTATGTATTCCCTGTGCGGTGTTGTGTATTGGGGGGAGGGGGTTCTTTATCGATTATCTTGTATGTGTTCCCTGTGCGGTGTTGTGTATTGGGGGGGGGGTTCTTTATCGATTATCTTGTATGTATTCCCTGTGCGGTGTTGTGTATTGGGGGGAGGGGGTTCTTTATCCATTATCTTGTATGTGTTCCCTGTGCGGTGTTGTGTATTGGGGGAGGGGGTTCTTTATCGATTATCTTGTATGTGTTCCCTGTGCGGTGTTGTGTATTGGGGGGAGGGGGTTCTTTATCGATTATCTTGTATGTGTTCCCTGTGCGGTGTTGTGTATTGGGGGGGGGTTCTTTATCAATTACCTTGTATGTGTTCCCTGTGCGGTGTTGTGTATTGGGGGAGGGGGTTCTTTATCGATTATCTTGTATGTGTTCCCTGTGCGGTGTTGTGTATTGGGAGAGGGGATTCTTTCATTGGATGCATGTGTATGTATTAAAAGACCTTATGGTTATCTGGTGTGTTCACTGTGCGGTGCTGTTCCCCTGGGGGCCCGCTCCACTGTCACAGAGGGCTACTGGTTAATTATCTTTGGTATCCCAATTGCTTGGCTGCCTATGCACAGCGCAGCAGTTGAGACATTGTTGGTGCTTGCTGCGCTCTGTATACTGTAGGTATTGACTCGGTTAACTGTAAAAGAAAAGATCTGGAAGTTTTTGACAAGCAAAAGCCGAGAACTGCTGCGTTCTGTAGAGATAATTTATAAAGGACTCTGTGCTATGTAACAGCAGAACTATAAGACAAGGGAACTACACGAGACCCCCGTGAGATAACGGAGCCACACGAGACCCCCGCGAGATAACGGAGCCACACGAGACCCCTACAAGATAATGGACCACACAAGACCCCTGTGAGATAACGGAGTCACACGAGACCCCCGCAAAATAACGGAGTCACACGAGACCCCTGTGAGATAACAGAGCCACACGAGACCCCCGCAAGATAATGGAGCCACATGAGACCGCCGCGAGATAATGGAGCCCCACGAGACTCCCACAAGATAACGGAGACCCCAGTGAGATAGCAGAGCCACATGAGACCCCTGCGAGATAACGGAGCCACATGAGACCCCAGTGAGATAGCAGAGCCACACGAGACCCCTGTGAGATAACGGAGTCACACGAGACCCCCGCAAGATAACGGAGCCACACGAGACCCCTGTGAGATAACAGAGCCACACGAGACCCCCGCGAGATAATGGAGCCACACGAGACCCCCGCGAGATAATGGAGCCACATGAGACCCCCACGAGATAATGGAGCCCCACGAGACCCCCCCCCCCCCCCCGTGAGATGACAGAGCCACACGAGACCCCCCCATGAGATAAAAGAGCCACACGAGACCCCCGCGAGATAATGGAGCCACACGAGACCCCCCCATGAGATAACGGAGCCACACGAGACCCCCACAAGATAACGGAGCCACATGAGACCCCCATGAGATAATGGAGCCACACAAGACGCCAGTGAGGTAACGGAGCCACACGAGACCCCTGTAAGATAACGGAGCCACACGAGACCCCCGCATGATAACAGAGCCACATGAGACCCCTGTGAGATAACGGAGCCACACGAGACCCCGCAAGATAATGGAGCCCTACGAGACCCCCCATGAGATAACGGAGCCACACAAGACCCCACGAGACAACGGAGCCACATGAGACCCCAGTGAGATAACAGAGCCACATGAGACCCCTGCGAGATAACGGAGCCACACGAGACCCCTGTGAGATAATGGAGCCACACGAGACCCCCGTGAGATAATGGAGACACATGAGACCCCGTGAGATAATGGAGCCACATGAGACCCCTGTGAGGTAATGGAGCCACACGAGACCCCTGTGAGATAATGGAGCCACACGAGACCCCTGTGAGATAATGGAGCCACACGAGACCCCCGTGAGATAATGGAGCCACATGAGACCCCTGTGAGGTAATGGAGCCACACGAGACCCTTGCGAGATAATGGAGACACACGAGACCCCCGCGAGATACTGGAGCCACATGAGACCCCCGCGAGATAATGGAGCCCCACGAGACCCCCCCGTGAGATAAAGAAGCCACACGAGACCCCCCCATGAGATAACAGAGCCACACGAGACCCCCGCGAGATAATGGAGCCACATGAGACCCCCGCGAGATAATGGAGCCCCACGAGACCCCCCCCCCGTGAGATAATGGAGCCACACGAGACCCCCCCATGAGATAACAGAGCCACACGAGACCCCCGCGAGATAATGGAGCCACACGAGACCCCCCACAAGATAACGGAGCCACATGAGACCCCTGTGAGATAACAGAACCACACGAGACCCCCGCATGATAACAGAGCCACATGAGACCCCTGTGAGATAACGGAGCCACACGGGACCCCTGCGAGATAACGGAGCCACATGAGACCCCAGTGAGATAACAGAGCCACATGAGACCCCTGCGAGATAACAGAGCCACACGAGACCCCCGTGAGATAATGGAGCCACATGAGAACCCCCCATGAGATAAAGGAGCCACACGAGACCCCCGTGAGATAACAGAGCCATGTGAGACCCTGTCATACATCACTCACCGGTGAGGTATTTATTTTACATTGGGGGTGGATTATTGACTTGTCTAATCTTGGGCTTTAAAGCCAATATCAATCGGGCACAAAGAGCTGAATTGTTGATTGAGGGGACTCTATGGGAATTTGAACTTATTATGGAGGCATTATTGACACCCCCTCATGACGCATCCACAGGACAGGGGGTAATTCATTGATGGGTGGGGTCCAAGCGAGCGGCAGAAGGGGGCACTATTATCAGAGAGGGGCAGTGCTGTGCGGACGTCGCTCTGTCCGCTCTCTATGGGGCCGCCGGCTGCTTTTTGTGCATTGGACGACGTCTAAGGGCTCGGACACAAATCAGTGAAACTCGTCCGAGTGTACTGTGCGGAAAAATCGCATTGCTCCCGGACCAATGATAACTAATGTCTGAGAGCCATCTCCGAGTCTCAGACACTTTCTCCACATCAGATTATCGGATTGTGAGTCAGTCTCAACATGCTGCGATTCTATGCGAGTCACGGACGAGACTCACCAATGCAAGTCTATGGGTCCGAGATAAAACACGGACTGCACTCAGAAAGCACTTGCACCATCCGAGTCTGATGCGAGTTTTAATTGCTACATTCTCATTCTGTAGCTCAGACAACTGTAGGAAATGTTCCTGTAAATGTTTCTACAGTAATAGCTGCTGAGGAAAAAACGCATTGCACTCGAACAGCACTCGCAAGACACTGAGCAAAAGTCAGATGACACTCGTCCGACACTCGGATCCGTGAATCGGAGCATTTCTTCACTCGGATGTGTGTCCGCACCCAGAGTGTCTGGGCTGAACGGAAAACAATGAAAAGTGAATGACGCCATCCGGGAGAACGAGTCACGGCGTCTGTACTGTAACCTGTAAGGAGAAACCGCAGATGGCGACACCAGGAGCCGGAGAACCGCCATACAGTGACCGTGTAATGCTGACACCAGGAGCTGTAGTACCGCCATACGGTGACCGTGTAATGCTGACACCAGGAGCTGTAGTACCGCCATACGGTGACCGTGTAATGCTGACACCAGGAGCTGTAGAACCGCCATACGGTGACCGTGTAATGCTGACACCAGGAGCTGTAGTACCGCCATACGGTGACCGTGTAATGCTGACACCAGGAGCCGTATTACCATCATACAGTGACCGTGCAATGCTGACACCAGGAGCCGTAGTACCATCATACGGTGACTGTGTAATGCTGATACCAGGAGCCATAGTATCGCCATACGGTGACCATGTAATGCTGACACCAGGAGATGTATTACCATCATACAGTGAACGTGTAATGCTGACACCAGGAGCCGTAGTACCGCCATATGGTGACCGTGTAATACTGACAGCAGGCCAGTATGTCGTAATGTTCCGCTCTGGTGTCGGCACTATACAATCACCGTATGACGTTACTACCGCACCTGGTGTGAGCATTACACGGTCACCGTATGGCGGTACTACAGCTCCCGGTGTCAGCATTACACGGTCACCGTATGGCGGTACTACAGCTCCCGGTGTCAGTATTACACGGTCACCGTATGGCGGTACTACAGCTCCCGGTGTCAGCGTTACACGGTCACCGTATGGCGGTACTACAGCTCCCGGTGTCAGCATTACACGGTCACCGTATGGCGGTTCTACAGCTCCCGGTGTCAGCATTACACGGTCACTGTATGGCGGTAATACAGCTCCTGGTGTCAGCATTACACGGTCACTGTATGGCGGTTCTACAGCTCCTGGTGTCAGCATTACACGGTCACCGTATGGCGGTTCTACAGCTCCTGGTGTCAGCATTACACGGTCACCGTATGGCGGTTCTACAGCTCCCGGTGTCAGCATTACACGGTCACTGTATGGCGGTAATACAGCTCCTGGTGTCAGCATTACACGGTCACTGTATGGCGGTTCTACAGCTCCCGGTGTCAGCATTACACAGTCACCGTATGGCGGTTCTAGGGCTCCTGGTGTCGGTTTCTCCTCCGTCCTCCATGATTGGGGCTTCGCCTCTGATGTGACGGCGTCTTTGGCTCCGATATAGAACAGAGGAGCCGGAGACCACCAGACCCCGCGGATCCGTTACGTCCATACGTTGCCTCTCGTCCTTCTATTCAGTCACTGAGGGACGTGCCCCTGCGTTGTCCGTTTTATCTGGCTCCGCACTTCTGTCGTCAGTCTATGTGTCGATAAAGCTTGGTTTCCATAGTAACAATCTCAAAGCTAAAAAGAAATAATAATAACTTAGTCAGTGTCTATTTTGCTCATTCATGAATAAAGTGTTAAAGTTTTATTATTATGATTTAAAAAAAAAACAAAAAAAACCCCAAACACTCCCGCAGTGCACGCCGGTAAATGTAGTTTAGCGCGGAACGGGAAGTGACGTTACTTCCTGTGCGCGGCTTGCCGGCTTCGCGCATGCGCACAAGTCTTTCTGCGCCGAATTTATCAAGGCCTGCAACGTGTGCGCGGCTCCTGAGGTGAGAGCGGCCCGGGGGCCCCAAATAGGGTCAGAACACGGGGCCCCGGAGCTGAACAGTCTGCTACTGAGTGTGAGGGGGGTAATGAGGGTGGGTGGGACCGCAGGGGTGGGGGAGGGGAACAGCTGGGAGGAGAGTGACCTGGGGGCCCCAAAGAGGAGCAGAACACGGGGCCCCGGAGATGAGGCTCCTCGTGTGTGACACTGGACCCCGGAGCTGACCTCTACATGTGTGTGTGACACTGGACCCCGGAGCTGACCTCTAACATGTGTGTGTGAACGAGACCCCGGAGCTGACCTCTACATGTGTGTGTGACACGGACCCGGAGCTGACCTCTACATGGTGTGTGAACTGGACCCCGGAGCCTGACGCTCTACATTGTGTGTGTGACACTGGACCCCGGAGCTGACGCTCTACATGTGTGTGTGACACTGGACCCCGGAGCTGACCTCTACATGTGTGGTGGACACTGGACCCCGGAGCTGACGCTCTACATGTGTGTGATGGACCCGGAGCTGAGCTAATGGTGGTGACACGACCCCGGAGCTGACACTCTACATTGTGTGTGAACTGGACCCCGGAGCTGACACTCTACATGTGTGAAGTACATGGACCCCGGAGCTGACGCTCTACATGTGTGTGTGACACGGACCCCGGAGCTGACACTCTACATGTGTGTGTGACACTGGACCCCGGAGCTGACGCTCTACATGTGTGTGTGACACTGGACCCCGGAGACTGACGCTCTACATGTGTGTGTGACACTGGACCCCGGAGCTGACGCTCTACATGTGTGTGTGACACTGGACCCCGGAGCTGACCTCTACATGTGTGTGTGACACTGGACCCCGGAGCTGACGCTCTACATGTGTGTGTGACACCGGACCCCGGAGCTGACGCTCTACATGTGTGTGTGACACTGGACCCCGGAGCTGACGACTCTACATGTGTGTGTGATACCGGACCCCGGAGCTGACGCTCTACATGTGTGTGTGACACGGACCCCGGAGCTGACGCTCTACATGTGTGTGTGATACTGGACCCCGGAGCTGACGCTCTACATGTGTGTGTGACACTGGACCCCGGAGCTGACGCTCTACATGTGTGTGTGACACTGGACCCCGGAGCTGACGCTCTACATGTGTGTGTGACACTGGACCCCGGAGCTGACGCTCTACATGTGTGTGTGAACCGGACCCCGGAGCTGACGCTCTACATGTGTGTGTGACACCGGACCCCGGAGCTGACGCTCTACATGTGTGTGTGACACTGGACCCGGAGCTGACGCTCTACATGTGTGTGTGACACGGACCCCGGAGCTGACGCTCTACATGTGTGTGTGACACCGGACCCCGGAGCTGACGCTCTACATGTGTGTGTGAACGGACCCCGGAGCTGACGCTCTACATGTGTGTGTGACACGGACCCCGGAGCTGACGCTCTACATGTGTGTGTGACACTGGACCCCGGAGCTGACGCTCTACATGTGTGTGTGACACCGGACCCCGGAGCTGACGCTCTACATGTGTGTGTGAACGGACCCCGGAGCTGACGCTCTACATGTGTGTGTGACACGGACCCCGGAGCTGACGCTCTACATGTGTGTGTGACACCGGACCCCGGAGCTGACGCTCTACATGTGTGTGTGACACGGACCCCGGAGCTGACGCTCTACATGTGTGTGTGACACGGACCCCGGAGCTGACGCTCTACATGTGTGTGTGACACGGACCCCGGAGCTGACGCTCTACATGTGTGTGTGACACGGACCCCGGAGCTGACGCTCTACATGTGTGTGTGACACGGACCCCGGAGCTGACCTCTACATGTGTGTGTGATACTGGACCCCGGAGCTGACGCTCTACATGTGTGTGTGATATGGACCTCGAAGCTGACACTCTACATGTGTGTGTGATACCGGACCCCGGAGCTGACACTCTACATGTGTGTGTGTGATACCGGACCCGGAGCTGACGCTCTACATGTGTGTGTGTGTGATACCGACCTCGAAGCTGACACTCTACATGTGTGTGTGTGATACCGGACCTCGAAGCTGACACTCTACATGTGTGTGTGTGATACCGGACCCCGGAGCTGACGCTCTACATGTGTGTGTGATACCGGACCCCGGAGCTGACGCTCTACATGTGTGTGTGTGTGGTGTGTGTGTGTGTGTGATACCGGACCCCGGAGCTGGCGCTCTACATGTGTGTGTGATACCGGACCCCGGAGCTGGCGCTCTACATGTGTGTGTGATACCGGACCCCGGAGCTGGCGCTCTACATGTGTGTGATACCGGACCCCGAGCTGGCGCTCTACATGTGTGTGTGATACCGGACCCCGGAGCTGGCGCTCTACATGTGTGTGTGATACCGGACCCCGGAGCTGGCGCTCTACATGTGTGTGTGATACCGGACCCCGGAGCTGGCGCTCTACATGTGTGTTGTGTGTGTGTGATACCGGACCCCGGAGCTGACGCTCTACATGTGTGTGTGATACCGGACCCCGGAGCTGGCGCTCTACATGTGTGTGTGATACCGACCCCGGAGCTGGCGCTCTACATGTGTGTGATACGGACCCCGGAGCTGGCGCTCTACATGTGTGTGTGATACCGGACCCCGGAGCTGGCGCTCTACATGTGTGTGTGATACCGGACCCCGGAGCTGGCGCTCTTCGTGTGTGTGTGTGTGTGATACCGGACCCCGGAGCTAACGCTCTACATGTGTGTGTGATATCGGACCCCGGAGCTGACATTCTACATGTGTGTGTGATACCGGACCCCGAGCTGATGCTCTACATGTGTGTGTGTGTGTGATATCGGACCCCGGAGCTGACGCTCTACGTGTTTGTGTGTGATACCAGACCCCGGCGCTAACGCTCTACATTGTGTGTGATTACCGGAGCTGACGCTCTGCATGCGTGAGTGATACCGGACCCGGAGCGAGGCCGCTTTGCGTGTGTTTGATACCGGACCCCGGAGCTGACGCTCTACATGTGTGTATGTGATACCGGACCCCGGAGCTGATGCTCTACATGTGTGTGTGATACCGGACCCCGGAGCTGACGCTCTACATGTGTGTGTGACACTGGACCCCGGAGCTGACGCTCTACATGTGTGTGTGACACTGGACCCCGGAGCTGACGCTCTACATGTGTGTGTGACACCGGACCCCGGAGCTGACGCTCTACATGTGTGTGTGACCCTGGACCCCGGAGCTGACGCTCTACATGTGTGTGTGACACTGGACCCCGGAGCTGACGCTCTACATGTGTGTGTGACACCGGACCCCGGAGCTGACGCTCTACATGTGTGTGTGACACCGGACCCCGGAGCTGACGCTCTACATGTGTGTGTGACACCGGACCCCGGAGCTGACGCTCTACATGTGTGTGTGACACCGGACCCCGGAGCTGACGCTCTACATGTGTGTGTGATACCGGACCCCGGAGCTGACGCTCTACATGTGTGTGTGTGATACCGGACCCCGGAGCTGACACTACATGTGTGTGTGATACCGGACCTCGAAGCTGACGCTCTACATGTGTGTGTGTGATACCGGACCCCGGAGCTGACGCTCTACATGTGTGTGTGTATACCGGACCCCGGAGCTGACGCTCTACATGTGTGTGTGTGATACCGGACCCCGGAGCTGACGCTCTACATGTGTGTGTGTGATACCGGACCCCGGAGCTGACGCTCTACATGTGTGTGAGTGATACCGGACCCCGGAGCTGACGCTCTACATGTGTGTGAGTGATACCGGACCTCGAAGCTGACACTCTACATGTGTTGTGTGTGATACCGGACCCCGGAGCTGACACTCTACATGTGTGTGTGTGATACCGGACCCCGGAGCTGACGCTCTACATGTGTTGTGAGTGATACCGGACCTCGAAGCTGACACTCTACATGTGTGTGTGTGATACCGGACCTCGAAGCTGACACTCTACATGTGTGTGTGTGATACGGCCCCCGGAGCTGACGCTCTACATGTGTGTGATACCGGACCCCGGAGCTGACGCTCTACATGTTGTGTGTGTGTGTGTGTGGACCCCGGAGCTGAAGCTCTACATGCGCGTGTGATATCCACTCCTTACATGTGTGTGTGATATGAGACCCTGGAGCTGACACTCCACATGTGTGTGATACCGACCCCAGAGCTGACATTTTATGTGTGTGTGTGATACCAGACCCTGCAGCTGACGCCACTTTGCGTGTGAGTGATACTGGACCCCGAAGCTGACGCTCCATGTGTGCGTGTGAGACCGGACCCCGGAGCTGACTCTCTACATGTGTGTATGTGATACCGGACCCCAGAGCTGACGCTCCACATGTGTGTGAGACCGGAGCCCGGAGCTGACTCTCTACATGTGCGTGTGATATCCACTCCCTCACATGGCTGAGGGTTCGTCACAATGTGTTATCATAGATAACTATTGTAGACTCATTTGCCGCTGCCCTGGTACATTGTCACGACCCCTCAGCTGTGAGTGGTCACTGATCCTGTCCTCTATCCTCAGTGCTCAGTGAGGCGCTCTTCTCTCTGCCGCCGCCATGTCCCGTTTTTTCGCCACCGGCTCAGACAGTGAGTCGGAGTCATCGCTGTCCGGAGATGAGATCCTCCCCAAACCCGTGGGGGGCACCTACGGCAAACAGTGAGTCCTCACCCTCCCCCCCGGCGCTGATTGTGGGGCGATGGCCGGGTCTGACCTCTCCTCTGTCCTCACATTTAGGCCGATTCTTCTCAGCGATGACGAGGAGGACACGAAGCGCGTGGTGCGCAGCGCCAAAGACAAGAGGTGGTGACGCCGGATGTACCATGATATACCCCCGTCCGCCCGGGCCGCAGCCACTCACCCCCGTCTCTCATAGGTTCGAGGAGCTGACGAACATCATCAAGACGATCCGCAACGCCATGAAGATCCGCGACATGACCAAGTGTCTGGAGGAGTTTGAGCAGCTGGGGAAGGCCTACATCAAGGCCAAGAACATCGTGGACAAGGAGGGCGTCCCCCGATTCTACATCCGCCTGCTGTCTGACCTGGAGGACTACCTGAACGAGGTGAGAGGAACTGCACCAAAAACACCACTAGGGGAGCTCCGCTGACTCCCTCTGATGACTAACTCCACTGCTCCCTCTGATGGTCACTACTGCTAATCACAGCTGCAGAAATAAAGGGATGGTGCAAGATGTCTTCTGCAGTCGCCACTAGGGGGAGCTCTCTGCTGACTTCATTCACTGCTCCCTCTAGTGGTCACTAGTGCAATAACAGCAGCAGAAATAAGGGATGGTGCAAGCTCTGCCTGTAGTCACCACTAGGGGGAGCTTTGCAAACTCCACTCACTGCTCCTTGTGGTCACTACTGCAAATAACAGCCAAAGGAATAAAGGGACGGTGCAAGATCTGTTTGCAGTCACCACTAGGGGGAGCTCTCTGCTGATTCGAGTGCTCACTGCTCCCTCTGGTGGTCACTACTGCAAATTACAGATGCAGAAATAAAGGGACGGTGCCATCTTTTTCCGCAGCTCTGGGAAGATAAGGAAGGCAAGAAAAAGATGAACAAGAACAACGCCAAAGCCCTGAGCACGCTGCGCCAGAAACTGCGCAAGTACAACCGCGACTTTGAGGCCCCCATCACAGCCTACAAGCAGGTGAGACCGAACAGGAAGTCAGGGTGCGTCCATGTAAAGGTTCCTTCCCGGGGAGAGCCGGCGCTGAGTCTGATAATCACCCACATGTATCTCCTTCTCCCAGAATCCCGAGGAGTCGGCGGATGAAGACCAAGACAAGGATGAGGATGAAGACGACTCTGAAGGTGAGTGTGCGCCCTGTGGGAGGCGCCGGCGGCCATGTTTCTTGCGTTTGACGCGTTTCTTCCTCCTCAGGTTCATCGTCCAGCGATGACGACAGTGATGAAGGGATCAGCGCCAGCAAGTTCCTGAAGAAGGCCGACTCCGCTCCTCCAGACGCAAGGAGCAAGTCCCAAAGAAAGCCGAGGTGATTGTCCACAGCTAAGCCATGTCCATTAATCCGGAAGGTCTGATAATCCGGCACCTCTGGGGAGACACTGGGTCGTAGTAAACTGTGACTCTTAAAGTGACAGTCACAAGTCAATCCGGTGCTGGATTATCGGTTCTCAGTGATGCTGGATTAAAGGACTTTTAATGAAAAGCTTATTGTGGTATTAACCGTGTGCTCTGCACCAGGAGGCCGAGGACGACGAGGAATCATCAGACGATGAAATCTGGGAATCCGACTCTGAGGACTCAGACTCTGAATCTGAGGATGAGGAAGGCAAATACACCACCCTGGCCGCCCGTTTCCTTAAAAAGTGAGTACAGCCGGGGTCCGCGGTTTGAGGGTCCGGCTCCGCCGCTGACGCTCCGCTACGTTGCAGGTCCGGAGGCCAGACGGAACGTCAGACCACCGATAAGAAGAAAGAGGAGAAGATCAAGAAGAAGCAAGATAGGAAAGTGAAGATCAGAGGAGACGAGGGGATGGAGGGGGAGATGGACGAGGGCGAGGGCGGAGGAGAGTGGGAGAAGGTCAAATGGGGCGCCCCAATGGTGAAGGTAAGGCCTGGAGGGGACTACAGGGGCCCGGGGGGCTTCGCCATTCTCTCCACACCGACCTCTCACAAATTTCTTCCTGCGTCAGGAAAAGCCCAAGATGTTTGCAAAAGGCACCGAGATCACTCCCCCCATCGTGGTGAAGAAGCTGAACGAGATCCCCAGGCCCGAGGAAGAAGGGCACAGACAGGTAACTGGTGAAGGGGATGGTGGTGTGTCTGAGGGAAAGGGGAGGTGTGGGGTCTGCGCCCCCCACCTGCTCTCACCCCCTGTGTGTGTCTCCTCCTCTCACCCCCCTGTGTGTGTCTCCTCCTCTCACCCCCGGTGTGTGTGTCTCCTCCTCTCACCCCCGGTGTGTGTGTCTCCTCCTCTCACCCGGTGTGTGTTCTCCTCTCTCACCCCGGTGTGTGTGTCTCCTCCTCTCACCCCGTGTGTGTGTCTCCTCCGTGTGTGTGTCTCCTCCTCTCACCCCCGTGTGTGTGTCTCCTCTCACCCCCGGTGTGTGTGTCTCCTCCTCTCACCCGTGTGTGTGTCTCCTCCTCTCACCCCGTGTGTGTGTCTCCTCCTCTCACCCGTGTGTGTGTCTCCTCCTCTCACCCCCGGTGTGTGTGTCTCCTCCTCTCACCCCGGTGTGTGTGTCTCCTCCTCTCACCCCGTGTGTGTGTCTCCTCCCTCACCCCCGTGTGTGTGTCTCCTCCTCCACCCCCGGTGTGTGTGTCTCCTCCTCTCACCCCCGGTGTGTGTGTCTCCTCTCACACCCCGGTGTGTGTGTCTCCTCCTCTCACCCGTGTGTGTGTCTCCTCCTCTCACCCCCGGTGTGTGTGTCTCCTCCTCTCACCCCCGGTGTGTGTGTCTCCTCCTCTCACCCCCGGTGTGTGTGTGTCTCTTCTCACCTCTCAACCCCAGTGTGTGTGTCTCTTCTCACCTCTCAACCCCGGTGTGTGTGTCTCTCTCACCTCTCAACCCCGGTGTGTGTGTCTCCTCTCCCCTCTCATCCCTGGTGTGTGTGTCTCCTCTCCCCCCCAGTGTGTGTGTGTCTCCTCTCCCCTCTCACCCCTGGTGTGTGTGTCTCTCACCTCCTCTCACCCCCAGTGTGTGGTCTCCTCTCCCCTCTCACCCCCAGTGTGTCTCCTCCCCCTCTCACCCCCGGTGTGTTGTCTCCTCTCCCCTCTCGCACCCGTGTGTGTGTGTCTCCTCTCTCAACTGTTCCCCGTGTCCTCCTCTCACCTCTCACGCCCGGTGTGTGTCTCCTCTCACTTCTCACCCCCGGTATGTGTGTCTCCTCCTCTCACCCCCGGTATGTGTGTCTCCTCCTCTCACCCCCAGTGTGTGTCTCCTCTCCCCTCTCACCCCCGTGTGTGTGTCTCCTCTCACCTCTCACCCCAGTATGTGTGTCTCCTCCTCTCACCCCCGGGATGTGTGTCTCCTCTCACCTCTCACCCCGGTGTGTGTGTGTCTCCTCTCTCATCTGTTCCCCGGTGTCTCCTCTTACTCTCACCCCTGGTATGTGTGTCTCCTCCTCTCACCCCCGGTGTGTGTGTCTCCTCCTCTCACCCCCGGTATGCGTGTCTCCTCTCACCTCTCACCCTGGTGTGTGTGTGTGTGTCTCCTCTCTCATCTCTTCCCCGGTGTCTCCTCTACCCCCTCACCCCCGGTATGTGTGTCTCCTCCTCTCACCCCGGTATGTGTGTCTCCTCCTCTCACCCCCGGTGTGTGTTCTCTCTCCTCTCACCCCCGGTATGCGTGTCTCCTCTCACCTCTCACCCTGGTGTGTGTGTGTGTGTGTGTGTCTCCTCTCTCATCTCTTCCCCGGTGTCTCCTCTTACCTCTCACCCCCGTATGTGTGTCTCCTCCTCTCACCCCGGTGTGGTGTGTGTGTCTCCTCTCTCATCTCTTCCCGGTGTCTCCTCTTACCTCTCACCCCCGTATGTGTGTCTCCTCCTCTCACCCCCGGTGTGTGTGTCTCCTCTCATCTCTTCCCGGTGTCTCCTCTCATCTCTTCCCCGTGTCTCCTCTCATCCTTCCCCGTGGTCTCCTCTCATCTCTTCCCCGGTGTCTCCTCTCGTCTTCCCCGGTGTCTCCTCTCATCTCTTCCCCGGTGTCTCCTCTTCATCTCTTCCCCGGTGTCTCCTCTCATCTCTTCCCCGGTGTCTCCTCTCATCTCTTCCCCGGTGTCTCCTCTCAGGGCCGCACAGATCGAGCTCCTGAATTTGCTCGTTGGAATCTCAGAGGAAAACAATCTTGGTCAGGGAGTCGCTGTCAAGATCAAGTTCAACATTGTGGCGTCTCTGTACGACTACAACCCCAATCTGGCCGCTTACATGAAGGTAACGAGGATCGGAGAGGACCAGGGGGGCAAATACAGCGGCACAGCAAATACCGCCATCACCTGACGTACCCTTTCCTTTCTGCAGGCCGACATGTGGAAGAAATGCCTGGAATGTATCAATGATCTGCTGGACATTCTCTTCTCCAACCCCAACATGTTCATCGGGAGAACATCGCCGAGGACTCCGAGAACCTCGTCGTCTCAGACCAGGTGAGTGCAGGACTACAGCTCCCAGCATGCCACATACCCTGCAGGACTACAGCTCCCAGCATGCCACATACCCTGCAGGACTCAGCTCCCGGATGACACATACCCTGCAGGACTACAGCTCCCAGCATGCACATACCCTGCAGGACTACAGCTCCCAGCATGCACATACCTGCAGGACTTCAGCTCCCAGCATGCCACATACCCTGCAGGACTTCAGCTCCCAGCATGCCACATACCCTGCAGGACTTCAGCTCCCAGCATGCCACATACCCTGCAGGACTCAGCTCCAGCATGCCACATACCCTGCAGGACTTCAGCTCCCAGCATGACACATACCCTGCAGGACTTCAGCTCCCAGCATGACACATACCCTGCAGGACTCACTAGCTCCCAGCATGCCACATACCCTGCAGGACTACAGCTCCCGGGCATGACACATACCCTGCAGGACTACAGCTCCCAGCATGACACATACCCTGGCAGGACTCAGCTCCCAGCATGACACATACCCTGCAGGACTATCAGCTCCCAGCATGCCACATACCCTGCAGGACTACAGCTCCCAGCATGACACATACCCTGCAGGACTACAGCTCCCAGCATGCCACATACCCTGCAGGACTACAGCTCCCAGCATGCCACATACCCTGCAGGACTACAGCTCCCAGCATGCCACATACCCTGCAGGACTACAGCTCCCAGCATGCACAACCCTGCAGGACTACAGCTCCCAGCATGACACATACCCTGCAGGACTACAGCTCCCAGCATGCCACATACCCTGGCAGGACTACAGCTCCCAGCATGCCACATACCCTGGCAGGACTACAGCTCCCAGCATGACACATACCCTGCAGGACTACAGCTCCCAGCATGACACATACCCTGCAGGACTACAGCTCCCAGCATGACACACACCCTGCAGGACTACAGCTCCCAGCATGACACATACCCTGCAGGACTACAGCTCCCAGCATGACACACACCCTGCAGGACTACAGCTCCCAGCATGACACACACCCTGCAGGACTACAGCTCCCAGCATGACACAACCCTGCAGGACTCAGCTTCCGAGCATGACACACACCCTGCAGGACTACAGCTCCCACCATGACCACACCCTGCAGGACTACAGCTCCCCCATGACACACACCCTGCAGGATTACAGCTCCCAGCATGACACATGTTCTCTCAGTATGGGATCTGCTGGGAGTTGTAGTCCTATATAATAATGTCAGTCCTGACCTGTGGGACAATATAGCTCAGCTGTCCCTGGACCACCCTCATCATGTGGGATGTACTCTTTTATGTCCTCTTCTCCCTCCAGCCTCTCCGTATCCGTGGCTGCATCCTCACCCTGATCGAGAGAATGGATGAAGAGTTCACCAAAATCATGCAGAACACAGACCCGCACTCACAAGGTTCGTACTGTGGGGCATGTTTCCCCTCCAAAGAGGCGCTGCAGCTGCCAGGGGTTGTGTGTAGTGGGGGGGCACATGTACTGCCGGGGTTTGGTCCATGCAGGTTCTTAGTCTTTGTGGGGTCTCGGCGCCCTCTCTGTGCCCTGAGTAGTACGGCCGCGGGATGGGTGACCCGGGTAGTGTGGGCCGCGGGAACGGTGACCCCAGGTGGTGCGGGCCGTGGGATGGGTGACCCCCGGATGGTGCGGGCCCGCGGGATGAGTGACCCCGGGTGATATCTCTTCACCTGCACTTCACAGAATACGTGGATAATCTGAAGGACGAGGCGCTGGTGTGCGAGGTGATCGAGCGAGCTCAGAAATACCTGCAGGAGAAGGGCAGCACGGAGGAGATCTGCCGCATCTACCTGCGCAGGATCATGCACACCTACTACAAGTTCGACTACAAAGCTCATCAGCGGCTGCTCGGCACCAGTCAGGAGTCTAAGGTAACGTATCTGGGGCATGAGTCCTCCCTGACCCTCCGTGCGCGGCCTCTGTCCCCTCTCCCCATTCCCCCTTGCGTTCCCTCCATCCTGACCTTCTTCCTTCCTTTGTGCAGTCCGAGCAGGACCAGGCAGAGAACGAGGCGGAGGACAGCGCCATCCTCATGGACAATTTCTGCAAGTACATCTACGCCAAGGACCGGACGGACCGTATCCGCACCTGCGCCATCCTGTGCCACATCTACCACCACGCTCTGCACAACCGCTGGTTCCAGGCCCGAGACCTCATGCTCATGTCCCATCTACAGGACAACATTCAGCACGCCGACCCCCCTGTGCAGGTGAGGAGCCGCGTCCCGCTGGTCGTCCCTCGTCTCCGTCCTGTGACCCCCGGCGATCTTCACCCCCTATAACTCTTCCCCTCCATTACCTCTAGATCCTCTATAACCGCACGATGGTCCAGCTGGGTATCTGCGCCTTCCGGCAGGGCATGATCCGCGACGCTCACAACGCTCTCCTGGACATCCAGTCCAGCGGCCGCGCCAAGGAGCTGCTGGGGCAGGGGCTGCTGATGAGGACGATGCAGGAGCGCAACCAGGAACAGAGAAGATCGAGAAGCGCCGGCAGATCCCCTTCCACATGCACATCAACCTGGAGCTGCTGGAGTGCGTGTACCTGGTGTCCGCCATGCTGCTGGAGATCCCCTACATGGCCGCACACGAGTTCGACGCCCGCAGGAGGATGATCAGCAAACAGTTCCACCACCAGCTGCGTGTGGGCGAGCGGCAGCCGCTGCTGGGTGAGTGATGGCGGCCATTATGCTCTATACCAGGGGCAGGGAACCATTTTTCTCCCAGGGGGCATGTGGAAATTTCTACAATCCTTTGGGGGCCGCACAAAATTACCAACTGGAAAATTACCAATCAACTCCCCCCTACTGTGGTGGCTGGAGCGCTTCTCTTTGACGTTAGTGATATTGGTCACTTTGCTTCTTAGCTGCTTTTCCAGGATAGCTAAAGCCCTAGACATCACAGGAGAGCTGCGAGCATATACCTCACTAGGGAGGCCGAGGCTGGGGCATAGAGATCACAGGAGAGGCTGGGGGCATATTCCTCACTGGGGAGAATGAGACTGGGGCATAGAGATCACAGGAGAGGCTGGGGGCATATTCCTCACTGGGGAGGCTGAGACTGGGGCATAGAGATCACTGGAGAAGCTGGGGGCATATACCTCACTGGGGAGGCTGGGGCATAGAGATCACAGGAGAGGCTGGGGGCATATACCTCACTGGGGAGGCTGAGGCTGGGGCATAGAGATCACAGGAGAGGCTGGGGGCATATACCTCACTGGGGAGGCTGAGGCTGGGGCATAGAGATCACAGGAGAGGCTGGGGGCATATACCTCACTGGGGAGGCTGAGGCTGGGCATAGAGATCACAAGAGAGGCTGGGGCATATACCTCACTGGGGAGGCTGAGGCTGGGGCATAGAGATCACAGGAGAGGCTGGGGGCATATACCTCACTGGGAGGCTGAGGCTGGGGCATAGAGATCACAGGAGAGGCTGGGGGCATATTCCTCACTGGGGAGGCTGAGACTGGGGCATAGAGATCACAGGAGAGGCTGGGGGCATATACCTCAGTGGGGAGGCCGAGGCTGGGGCATAGAGATCACAGGAGAGGCTGGGGGCATATATGTCACTGGGGAGGCCGAGGCTGGGGCATAGAGATCACAGGAGACACTGGGGGCATATACCTCAGTGGGGAAGCTGAAGGTGGGGCATAGAGATCACTGGAGAGCTGGATTTAAAGGGCAGGCAGCAAAATGTGTCTGCCAGCCTGAGATCTGCGGTCCCCAGGTATCTGCCTGGGGGCCACATAAAAGTAATCGAGGGTCGCATTCGGCCCTGGGGCCTGAGGTGCCCCCACCCCTGGTGTATACGATGTGACTGGGGTCCCTGGTTCCCTCTTGCTCTGGGCTTCACACACTCATTCCGGGCTCTCCGCCGGTCCCCGCTCTCGTTCTGGGGTCCTGCTCTTGCTCCGGCCTCGCCGGTCCCCGCTCTCGTTCTGGGGTCCTGCTCTTGCTCCGGCCTCGCCGGTCCCGCTCTCACCTCCCTGATTGTCCTCGGTCCCGCAGGTCCTCCTGAGAGTATGAGGGAGCACGTTGTGGCTGCATCCAAGGCCATGAAGATGGGAGACTGGAAAACCTGCCGCAACTTCATCATCAATGAGAAGATGAACGGGAAGGTCTGGGATCTGTTCCCGGAGGCTGATCGGGTGCGCAACATGCTGGTCAGGTGAGAACGGGGCGACACTGGGGAGGGGACTGGGTGACACTGGGGAGGGGGACTGGGGTGACACTGGGGAGGGGGACTGGGGCGACACTGGTGTGGGGGACGGGGGTGACACTGGTGTGGGGGACGGGGGTGACACTGGTGTGGGGGACGGGGGTGACACTGGTGGGGGGACGGGGGTGACACTGGTGTGGGGGACGGGGTGACACTGGTGTGGGGGACTGGGGTGACACTGGGAGGGGACTGGGTGACACTGGGGAGGGGGACTGGGTGACACTGGGGAGGGGGACTGGGGTGACACTGGGGAAGGGAGACTGGGGCGACACTGGAGAGGGGACGGGGCGGGGGCGACACTGGAGAGGGGGCGGGGCGACACTGGGAGAGGGGGAGGGGGGCGACATTGGAGGGGGGACGGGGGCCACACTGGGGAGGGGGAGGGGGCCACACTGGGGAGGGGGACGGGTTATGGACAGGAGGTCATTATCTATCTTTTCTGCAGGAAGATTCAGGAGGAATCGCTGAGGACGTATCTGTTCACATACAGCAGCGTGTACGACTCCATCAGGTGAGACCCCGCGCTCCTCCCACCACCCTGAGCAGCGTCCCCACTTTCCCTCGCTGGAAACCTCGGAGTCACCTTTCCTCCTCTTCCTCAGGATGGGCATCTTGGGCGACATGTTCCAGCTGGAGATCCCGACCGTTCACAGCATCATCAGCAAAATGATCATCAACGAGGAGCTGATGGTGAGTAGAGGGGGCACCGGACCCCCGCACCGCTCTCCGGGGTCTGCATACAATATCCTGGGACATTGTCGTCTTTTCCCTTCTCCTGTTCTGATGTTTTGCCCCTGTGTCTGTACCAATGTATTCCTCCTCACGTCTGCCCTCTCCTCCCTCCCCGCAGGCCTCCCTGGATCAGCCCACCCAGACGGTGGTGATGCACGGCACAGAGCCCAGCTCCCTCCAGAACACGGCCCTGCAGCTGGCCGAGAAGCTGGGGAACCTGGTGGAGAACAACGAGCGAATCTTCGACCACAAGCAGGGCAGCTACGGAGGATACTTCAACCGCGGTGAGGACCCACCACCACTCAGTGATACGGCTGTTGTGGTACCACTGCTCCCAGCGTGTCTGCATGCTGGGCATTGTACATGAGCAACAGCCAGGGGGTGGGGAAGCTTTACTGCGCAGCACACCTCCTTCCTGGGGATAAGGAAGCTTTACTGTGCTGCACACCTCTAATCCAGGGGTGTGGGGAACTTTACTGCGCAGCACACCTTCCCATCCTGGGATAAGGAAGCTTTACTGTGCTGCACACCTCCCATCCTGTCCTGCTGGTGGCAGTGTCGCCCTCTGGTGGTGATTATGAGTAATTTCAGCTTCATGTTTTCTTTCTCCCATTTCTCCAGACCAAAAAGACTCGTACCAGAGGAAGGAGGGCGGCTACATGCGGCGCGGCTACCGGCGAGACCAGCAGAACCAGAGCAACTACTGATCACCCCGGGATCGGAGGCAACTGCTGGTCACCCCGGGATCGGAGCAACTGCTGGGTCATCCAACGGAATCGAGAGAGACTGCTGATCACCCCGGGATCGGGGCCCTCGTCTGTTATTTTTATTTTCTTTTTAGCCATCATGTCTGATAATAAAGATATTGGAGTGACGTCTGCACCGTCTCTGTATTCTCCGTCTGTCTTAAAGGGACGGTTCACCCGGGGCCTTCCACCGCTCTGTGCGGTGCCTTTTATCTGGTGAGAAGTTTCAGCTGCCGCTGTGTGATAAATCCTCGGGTCAGGACAGATGGGCCGGATCCCAGGGATCGTAACTGTGTAACCAGATCAATGAAAAAAAAGGGCAAATCTCTAAACTGGGACGCGGGCTCTTTAAGAGCAGATTGGGCTGAAGCAGTTCCCTCTGGTGGTGGAGAAGAGTAACTGCACTTGTACTAGTTATTGTCTTATGCAGGGGGCGGGGTCTGACTACCAATCTGATCTATTTTGCTCCTCCCCCTTGGCCTGATGCATTTGAGTCACCAACACTGTCCCTTTTAACTTATTTTTTTTCTGTAAAGATTGCCCCTTTTGCTGCCCCTGGTGGTGTATATTGGACACAGCATTTGTATAAATACCCTATAGAGGAAATTTCCCCTTTTCCTGCCCCCTGGTGGTGTATATTGGACCTTAAACTTGTATAAATACCCTATAGAGATTTCCCCTTTGTTGCCACCCGGTGGTGGATGGTGGAGATTGCACTCCCTATTTAAATACCCTATAGTAATTTTCACCTCTGCTGCCCCCAGGTGATGGATATTGGACATTGCACTCCCTATAGAGGTTATTTCTCCCTTTGCTGCCATCTGGTGGTGGATGGTGGACATTATACTCCCTATATAAATGGCCTATAGAGATTATTTCTCCCTTTTTCTGCCCCCGGTGGTGGATATTGGACATTGCATCGCTCCGCAGTGTCATTCCAGGACACGGGTGACCTTTATTACGTGGCCCCGGCTGCTGGCGTCTCCTGGTGATGGGTTAATAAGTGTCTGTACATATGTATGTTAGCTATATATTAACCCTGTCCTCCCCGGTCTGTGATGTATTGATCCTGTGTACACAGCTGCCGCCGTCCCCTGTGTGCGGTCATTGGTCGCTGACCGCCCCCCTCCCCCCTCTTGTACTTTCACTGTTGCCCGTCAGGTGTTGGCGGTCCTGTGCCGTCATGTGGAGCTTCGCCCGGCGCCTCGGTTCCGGCTCTTCGGCCGCGGTCTGGACTCGGTCCTGCCGGACGTTCACTCGCGGGTCAGAACCGCTCAGCTTCTCTGATGGGAAAGCCTTCAGGCTGAAGAGCGGCTGGGAGCTGGTGCGGGGGCTGCTCATATTCCGCCTGTGCTCCGTCCCCAGCCTGGTGAGGAACGCCGAGAAGGTGAGTGACCGAAGACTGCTCACAGCTGAGGGGTCGTCACAATGTGTCCATGAGTGACCGAAGACTGCTCACAGCTGAGGGGTCGTCACAATGTGTCCATGAGTGACTGAATACTGCTCACAGCTGAGGGGTCGTCACAATGTGTCCATGAGTGACCGAAGACTGCTCACAGCTGAGGGGTCGTCACAATGTGTTCATGAGTGACCGAAGACTGCTCACAGCTGAGGGGTCGTCACAATGTGTCCATGAGTGACCGAAGACTGCTCACAGCTGAGGGGTCGTCACAATGTGTCCATGAGTGACCGAAGACTGCTCACAGCTGAGGGGTCGTCACAATGTGTCCACGAGTGACCGAATACTGCTCACAGCTGAGGGGTCGTCACAATGTGTCCATGACTGACCGAATACTGCTCACAGCTGAGGGGTCGTCACAATGTGTCCATGAGTGACTGAATACTGCTCACAGCTGAGGGGTCGTCACAATGTGTCCACGACTGACCGAATACTGCTCACAGCTGAGGGGTCGTCACAATGTGTCCATGAGTGACCGAAGACTGCTCACAGCTGAGGGGTCGTCACAATGTGTCCATGAGTGACTGAATACTGCTCACAACTGAGGGGTCGTCACAATGTGTCCATGAGTGACTGAATACTGCTCACAACTGAGGGGTCGTCACAATGTGTCCATGAGTGACCGAAGACTGCTCACAGCTGAGGGGTCGTCACAATGTGTTCATGAGTGACCGAAGACTGATCACAGCTGAGGGGTCGTCACAATGTGTCCATGAGTGACCGAAGACTGATCACAGCTGAGGGGTCGTCACAATGTGTCCATGAGTGACCGAAGACTGCTCACAGCTGAGGGGTCGTCACAATGTGTCCATGAGTGACCGAAGACTGCTCACAGCTGAGGGGTCGTCACAATGTGTCCATGAGTGACCGAATACTGCTCACAGCTGAGGGGTCGTCACAATGTGTCCATGAGTGACCGAAGACTGCTCACAGCTGAGGGGTCGTCACAATGTGTCCATGAGTGACCGAATACTGCTCACAGCTGAGGGGTCGTCACAATGTGTCCATGAGTGGCGAATACTGCTCACAGCTGAGGGGTTGTCACAATGTGTCCATGAGTGACCGAAGACTGCTCACAGCTGAGGGGTCGTCACAATGTGTCCATGAGTGACTGAATACTGCTCACAACTGAGGGGTCGTCACAATGTGTCCATGAGTGACCGAAGACTGCTCACAGCTGAGGGGTCGTCACAATGTGTCCATGAGTGACCGAAGACTGCTCACAGCTGAGGGGTCGTCACAATGTGTCCACGAGTGACCGAATACTGCTCACAGCTGAGGGGTCGTCACAATGTGTCCATGAGTGACCGAAGACTGCTCACAGCTGAGGGGTCGTCACAATGTGTCCATGAGTGACTGAAGACTGCTCACAGCTGAGGGGTCGTCACAATGTGTCCACTGAGTGACTGAATACTGCTCACAGCTGAGGGGTCGTCACAATGTGTCCATGAGTGACCGAAGACTGCTCACAGCTGAGGGGTCGTCACAATGTGTCCATGAGTGACCGAATACTGCTCACAGCTGAGGGGTCGTCACAATGTGTCCATGACGTGACCGAATACTGCTCACAGCTGAGGGGTCGTCACAATGTGTCCAGAGTGACCGAAGACTGCTCACAGCTGAGGGGTCGTCACAATGTGTCCACGAGTGCCGAAGACTGCTCACAGCTGAGGGGTCGTCACAATGTGTCCAGGCTGAACATTGGGCACTTTACACTGACACATTGTAGCAAACTCAGGACTGGAGGGAGATGAGGATTGCATAGAACTGTAACCACCTGTGCACACAGCTGAGGGTTTGTTACTGTGTGTCTGCTCTAGATAAGTCTCTAAGTTAAGTTAATACAGTAACAAACCCTCAGCAGTGAGTGCAGGATGTGTTTGTTACAATGTGTCAGTCTGGATGAATGTCACAGAGGATTGTTTACACTGGAACAAACAACACCGTGACCCTAATCGCACTCACTGCTGAGGGTTTGTTACAGTCTCATCCCATAGACTGATCGTGGTCTCAGCCTCTTCAGCTCACAGAGGATTGTCTGGACCGATACAATTGTTCCTTCCTGTCCTGGTCCTGCTCTCACAGCTGAGGCTTTGTTACAGTTGTATCTGAGCACACACTCCTCCTGCATTGATACTTTGTGGAACCTTTATCTTACATACTGTCCAGCTCTCACTGCTGAGATTTGTTACAATGTGTCAGCGCAGGTTCTTGCTCTTTTCTCGGCAGCTGCTCTCGGTGTCTCGCCGGCTCCTCGGCCGCAGACTCTTTGACTGGAGCATGAGAGGTTCGGTGTACGGCCAGTTTGTGGCTGGAGAGTCGCTCCCGGAGATCCAGGCCTGTATGGAGCGGCTGGCCCGGCTGCGCATCAGACCCATGTTGGCGGTGCCCATTGAGGAGGACTTGGGCGAAAGCAAAAGCGGGTGAGCTGGTGCCAAATATACAACAGACTAGTAATTATATACCTGCCCACTAGGGGGCAGTATAGCATCTGGTGTAAACAGTAATAATGACTCTGCCATCCTCCTGGTAATGATGGCAGTATATAAAGCTCTGGGGAGGAGGAGGCGCTGATAATATAGTGATGAGCCAAGATTTTACATTATTACACTCATAGTTAATTATATTCTTATGTAAAGCACCATGAGTAAATGATATTTTATGCTGCATTTACCAGTGACTGCCAGCAGATGTCACCAGTGTGTCCAGCAATTGCAACAGTACCACCTGCTGTCTATAATTGGTACTGCACCCAGAACAAGATTCTGTACCTGAGCTCCACTTTTGCTGACTTTCTTTGCCAGATGTCAGGAGTAGAACAAAGAGGGAGCGACCCATTTATTCCAGATTTAGGGAGGCGGCTGTAGGGAGCACACAACA
This sequence comes from Allobates femoralis, assembly GCA_033576535.1. Classification (NCBI taxonomy): domain Eukaryota; kingdom Metazoa; phylum Chordata; class Amphibia; order Anura; family Aromobatidae; genus Allobates; species Allobates femoralis. The sequence goes on along the minus strand of JARQOC010000011.1, from coordinate 236,014,091 downwards.
AAAAAGACACTTGTAATATCCACCGGGGACTGAGAGGCGCCGTACAGGAGTCAGGAAAGAACAAGAAAACTCAGGGGAGCGGCGAGAATAAAGAAGAACAACAATTGGCCTCTATTGATGACTGACACATTGCCTTTAAGCCTGATTAACCTATAGGACGTCTTCTGATGACACATTGCCTTTGGGGGCGCAGTGGTTTGACTGGCAGACGAGGGTCTTGTTATGGAGGTTACATTGGGGTCCGAGAGCTTTCAGTTATTTCTGTACAGATATGATTTGTACATAATAAAAAGAAACATCATAAAAATAAAAAACAACTAATTCAATGATAGATAAATAATTTGAGCTGTAGTACTGGTTACATCCAGCAGATGTCACTGTGGTGATTACTATAGTAGAGCAGTGCCACCTGCTGTCTATGAGCGGTACTGTGTCTAATAATTTGAGTTGCAGTACCGGTTATGGCCAACAGATGACACTAGTAATTACTATGGTAGAGCAGTGCCACCTGCTGTCTGTGAGCAGTACTGCGTCCAATCATAAAATCTAGATACTTTGAGCTGCAATAACGTGTACGGCCAGCAGATGTCACTGCCGTAATTACTCTTGCAGAACAGTGCCACCTGCAGTCTATAAGAGGCAGTGGCGTAACTTGAAGCTCATGGGCCCCAATGCAAAAGCTCCAACCGGGCCCCCAATTATTGTAAGTCTTAAAAAGCATTGGCCTTTAATATAGGCCAAGGGGACTTTGGGGTCCAGGTGCGATTGCAACCCCTTCTCCTATTGCAGTTACACCCCTTATGAGCAGTACTGTGCCCAATCGTATTAAATGGCGACACTTTGAGCTGCAGTACCAATTGTTGCCAGCAGATGTCACTGCTGTAATTACTATGGTAGATCACTGCCACCTGCTGTCTATGAGCGGTACTGCGCCCAATCATATAAAATCTAAATACTTTGAGTTGTAGTACTGGTTACAGCCAGCAGATGTCACTGTGGTAATAATCAGGTAGAGCAGTGCCACCTGCTGTGTGTGAGCGGTACTGCACCCAATCATATAAACTCTAAATACTTTGCGTTGTAGTACTGGTTACAGCCAGCAGATGTCACTGAGGTAATAATCAGGTAGAGCAGTGCCACCTGCTGTGTGTGAGCGGTACTGCGCCCAATCATATAAACTCTAAATACTTTGAGTTGTAGTACTGGTTACAGCCAGCAGATGTCACTGTGGTAATAATCAGGTAGAGCAGTGCCACCTGCTGTGTGTGAGCGGTACTGCGCCCAATCATAAAATCTAAACACTTTGAGTTGTAGTACTGGTTACAGCCAGCAGATGTCACTGTAGTAATTAATCTGGTAGATCACTGCCACCTGCTGTCTATGAGCGGTACTGCGCCCAATCATATAAAATCTAAATACTTTGAGTTGTAGTACTGGTTACAGCCAGCAGATGTCACTGTGGTAATAATCAGGTAGAGCAGTGCCACCTGCTGTGTGTGAGCGGTACTGCACCCAATCATATAAACTCTAAATACTTTGCGTTGTAGTACTGGTTACAGCCAGCAGATGTCACTGAGGTAATAATCAGGTAGAGCAGTGCCACCTGCTGTGTGTGAGCGGTACTGCGCCCAATCATAAAATCTAAACACTTTGAGTTGTAGTACTGGTTACAGCCAGCAGATGTCACTGTAGTAATTAATCTGGTAGATCACTGCCACCTGCTGTCTATGAGCGGTACTGCGCCCAATCATATAAAATCTAAATACTTTGCGTTGTAGTACTGGTTACAGCCAGCAGATGTCACTGTGGTAATAATCAGGTAGAGCAGTGCCACCTGCTGTGTGTGAGCGGTACTGCACCCAATCATATAAACTCTAAATACTTTGCGTTGTAGTACTGGTTACAGCCAGCAGATGTCACTGTGGTAATAATCAGGTAGAGCAGTGCCACCTGCTGTGTGTGAGCAGTACTGCACCCAATCATATAAACTCTAAATACTTTACGTATGTAGTACTGGTTACAGCCAGCAGATGTCACTGTGGTAATTAATCGGTAGAGCAGTGCCACCTGCTGTGTGTGAGCGGTACTGCACCCAATCATATAAAATTCCCTTATTTCCCGTATTAATTTCGCAGGGAGCGCTGGTACGAGCAGAACGAGGAGGTGATGATGAAGTGTGTGGACCTCTCCTCGGCCGGGGGCGACCGTCCCATGATGCAGCTGAAGATCACGGCTCTGTTGAGCGCTGACCTGTGTGTGAGTGAAGGATACATAAATCCGGGGTGGGGGGGAGGGGCGGTGACATCATCAGCCCAGCTCTGACGTTCCCTATCTTTGATGTCATCAGAAGGTTTTGTCCGTGTGTCTGTCGGATCCGTTGCAGCGGACGGCGCTCAGTCCTCAGCGTATCGTCTCCATCATGGAGGGTCAGGTACGGGGGGGGGGGGGTTGCTCTTTTTGGGACAATCCTGTGACAATCGTAGTACGCGTTTCGTTTTTCTCGCAGGATCCGGCTCTTCCCTTCCTCTCTGAGGAGCAGAACCGCCATCTCCGGAGCGCCGTGCGGAGGCTCAGCCGCGTCGGGAAGGTGAGGACATCTATGGGTGGTGTTGCCTAGCAACCGTCTCACTTCCTGTCTGAGTGACCTCGTGTGTCCTCCACCCGCAGCACGCCAAGGACAAGCGCGTCCGTGTCCTGGTGGACGCCGAGTACACGTATGTGAACCCCGCCCTCAGCCTGGTTACCATGGCGATGATGGCGCAGTGCAACACGGACGAGCCCTGGATCTGGAACACCTATCAGTGCTACCTAAAGGTGAGACGGTCGCCATGGAGACTCAGCAGCCGGGTGTCCTCTGTGGTCTCCTCCATCGGCAGGGGGGGGAGGGGTCGCCTCTACGGTCTCCGCCATCTTGGACGGCCATTTTGTTTTGTTTTTCCGCTATGTAGGATTCCACGAGAGCCTGAGCCGGGACCTGCGCACAGCGGAGGGTCTGGGCCTCTGTTTCGGGGTGAAGTTGGTCCGCGGGGCCTATATGGAGAAAGAGCGGAAACTGGCGAAGGAGAAAGGCTACAGCGACCCCATCCAGCCCGACTGGGCGGCCACCAACACAAGGTGAGGGGGGAAAGGACGGGACACAGCTGAGGGGGCGTTACAGTGTGTCAGTGACATCATCGTCTGACCTCTGACCCCAGCTACCAGCGATCACTGGACCGACTGCTGCAGCTGATCGCCGAGAACCGAGAGAGACACAACCTGATCATCGCCAGCCACAACGAGGAGTCCGTGCTGCACGCCGCACACAGGTGAGCGTACCACAGGGATTAGATACACAGGGGAGCGTACCACAGGGATTAGATACACAGGGGAGCGTACCACAGGGATTAGATACACAGCTCAGCACACAGGTGAGCGTACCACAGGGATTAGATACACAGGGGAGCGTACCACAGGGATTAGACACACAGGTGAGCGTACCACAGGGATTAGATACACAGGTGAGCGTACCACAGGGATTAGATACACAGCTCAGCACACAGGTGAACGTACCACAGGGATTAGATACACAGCTCAGCACACAGGTGAGTGTATCACAGGGATTAGATACACAGGCGAGCGTACCACAGGGATTAGATACACAGCTCAGCACACAGGTGAGCGTACCACAGGGATTAGATACACAGGTGAGCGTACCACAGGGATTAGATACACAGCTCAGCACACAGGTGAGCGTACCACAGGGATTATATGCACAGGTGAGTGTACCACAGGGATTAGATACACAGGTGAGAGTACCACAGGGATTAGATACACAGCTCAGCACACAGGTGAGCGTACCACAGGATTAGATACACAGGGGAGCGTACCACAGGGATTAGAACACAGGGAGCGTACCACAAGGGGATTAGATACACAGCTAGCACACAGGTGAGGTACCACAGGGATTAGTACACAGGATACACCACGAGTAGAGACCGAGAGCACACGTGACGTACCACAGGGATTAGATACACAGGTGAGCGTACCACAGGGATTAGATACAAGTAGCACACAGGGATTAGTACACAGGTGACGCACCACAGGTGAGTGTACCACAGGGATTAGATACACAGGGAGCGTACCACAGGGATTAGATACACAGCTCAGCACACAGGTGAGCGTACCACAGGGATTAGATACACAGGTGAGCGTACCACAGGGATTAGATACACAGCTCAGCACATACACAGGTGAGGTACCACAGGGATTAGATACACAGGTGAGCGTACCACAGGGATTAGATACACAGCTCAGCACACAGGTGAGCGTACCACAGGGATTATATCACAGGTGAGTGTACCACAGGGATTAGATACACAGTGAGAGTACCACAGGGATTAGATACACAGCTCAGCACACAGGTGAGCGTACCACAGGGATTAGATACACAGGTGAGCGTACCACAGGATTAGATACACAGCTCAGCACACAGGTGAGCGTACCACAGGGATTAGATACACAGGTGAGCGTACCACAGGGATTAGATACAGCTAGCAGAGTGACACCATAGGGATTAGATACACAGTCGAGCGTACCACAGGGATTAGATACAAGCTCAGCACACAGGTGACGTACCAATAGGATTAGATACACAGCTAGAGACAGTATCACACAGGGATTAGATCACAGGCTCAGCAGACAGTAACACACAGGAGAGGATTAGATACGCAGCTCAGCAGACAGTATCACACAGGAGAGGATTAGATACGCAGCTCAGCAGACAGTATCACACAGGATAGGATTAGATACGCAGCTCAGCAGACAGTATCACACAGGATAGGATTAGATACACAGCTCAGCAGACAGTATCACACAGGATAGGATTAGATACACAGCTCAGCAGACAGTATCACACATGATAGGATTAGATACGCAGCTCAGCAGACAGTGTCACACAGGAGAGGATTAGATACGCAGCTCAGCAGACAGTAACACACAGGAGAGGATTAGATACGCAGCTCAGCAGACAGTATCACACAGGAGAGGATTAGATACGCAGCTCAGCAGACAGTATCACACAGGATAGGATTAGATACGCAGCTCAGCAGACAGTATCACACAGGATAGGATTAGATACACAGCTCAGCAGACAGTATCACACAGGATAGGATTAGATACACAGCTCAGCAGACAGTATCACACAGGAGAGGATTAGATACACGGCTCAGCAGACAGTATCACACAGGATAGGATTAGATACACAGCTCAGCAGACAGTATCACACAGGATAGGATTAGATACACAGCTCAGCAGACAGTATCACACAGGACAGGATTAGATACACAGCTCAGCAGACAGTGTCACACAGGATAGGATTAGATACACAGCTCAGCAGACAGTATCACACAGGATAGGATTAGATACACAGCTCAGCAGACAGTATCACACAGGATAGGATTAGATACACAGCTCAGCAGACAGTATCACACAGGAGAGGATTAGATACACGGCTCAGCAGACAGTATCACACAGGAGAGGATTAGATACACAGCTCAGCAGACAGTATCACACAGGGTAGGATTAGATACACAGCTCAGCAGAGAGTATCACACAGGATAGGATTAGATACACGGCTCAGCAGACAGGATCTCACAGGATTAGATACGTGTTCTGTTCCTCCAGGATGGTGGAGCTCGGGATCGGTCAGAGCGGGGGTGCGGTGTGTTTCGGGCAGCTCCTCGGGATGTGTGATCAGGTGTCTCTCACTCTCGGTAGGTCGTGTAGATCTCTTTATGGCGGTCCTCTATGATCAGATACTGGCGGTACACCCGGTGGATGACGCTCGTTCTCGTCCTCAGGTCAGGCCGGGTATCTGGTGTATAAATCCATTCCTTACGGCTCGGTGGACTCCGTCCTCCCGTATCTGGTGAGACGAGCGCAGGAGAACCAGAGCGTCCTGCAGGGGATCCGGAAAGAGAGAGACCTCCTGCGCCGGGAGCTGAGACGACGCCTGCTGCGCCGAACATGAGACAGCCAAACAGGAGACCGCCGAACATGAGACCGCCAAGACCGCCGAACATGAGACCGCCGAACATGAGACCGCCGAACATGAGACCGCCGAACATGAGACCGCCGAACATGAGACCGCCGAACATGAGACCGCCGAACATGAGACCGTCTAACATGAGACCGCCGAACAGGAGACCGCCGAACAGGAGACCGCCAGACATGAGACCGCCGAACATGAGACCGTCGAACATGAGACCGTCTAACATGAGACCGTCTAACATGAGACCGTCTAACATGAGACCGTCTAACATGAGACCGTCTAACATGAGACCGTCTAACATGAGACTGCCAGACATGAGACTGCCAGACATGAGACCGCTGAACATGAGACCGCTGAACATGAGACCGCCAGACATGAGACCGCCAAACATGAGACCGCCAAACATGAGACCGCCGAACATGAGACCGCCGAACAAGAGACCGCCGAACAAGAGACCGCCAGACATGAGACCGCCAGACATGAGACCGCCAAACAGGAGACTGCCGAACATGACAGCGCCGAACATGAGACTGCCGAACATGACAGCGCCGAACATGAGACCACTGAGGAGTCGATCAAAGATGGTGGAGAGATCCGAAGACTCTGCCTACAGTCAGATGTATGATGGAGAGCGGAGCTGACAAAGTCATATAAACTGCGATAGTGCCTGGAGGGGGGGGGTGTACTTACTTATCTCTGTTGTCTCAGGAAGAATAATAAGAAGGAATTTTATAAAATCTGCCTCAAAAATTGGTGAAAATAATGACTGGGAGCGCGTTATAGGAGGACGCCCCCAAATCTGTCCGGGAACCCCAAAACTGCACTGCAAGGGTTCATAAGTGCAGACACTGCTCCAGCAGAGGGCGACACAGGTCTATGTACACACTACACCTCCCCAATGCAACACAGCAGAAGGTGCAGACACTGCTCCAGCAGGAGGTGACAGGGTCCATGTACACACTAAATTTCCCACAATGCAGCATAGCAGAGCGTGCAGACACTGCTCCAGCAGGGGGTGTCAGAGCCCATGTATGACATATTTCCCCCGTGGGGTACTCGGAACCGGGCAGCAGTACTTCTGGGGAGTCATAGGGTTCGAGACCCTGGCTGGCGGTGTCAATAAAAAGTTTGGTGAATAAGGTTCAGTGATGTTTGGCTAGTGATGGCTAACGCTGAGGTGCGGGACCTCTAGGGATGATGGAGTTGCAGCCAGGTGTTAGCGCCCCCCACGGGTGGAGCAGTTCCCCAGGAAATCCGGTGTGGTCTGGCGTGTGGCAGGCTGTGGGATTCTTCAGGCTGATGGAGATGGATGGGCTCTGCTGAGGCAGGCTCTGTGACATGTTTGGTTTATCAGTCGGCGGCTCCGCAGGCGGTGCATAAACCGTCTCACACAGCTTCTGAGTTCTATACCCGGGTTACTTAGCGTTCACTTTAGCGATGCCGCCGGGCACTGTTCCTTGTCAAGTCTCAGTCCAGATAGTCCTCAAACAACCGGCATAGCGCTAACTGTCCGCCTCTCTCCTGCTCGCACCTCCGCACACAGAGCCCCACTCCGGCAGCCACAGGTCCTCTCGGGCGACCAGGTACCAAGTCCCCTTACCCTAGTACGGCTACCTTCTCGTGGATGTGTCGGGTGTTGGTCACCGTCCTCTAGATCTCGGGCCTCCGGTTCCGTGGTTGGAGTGTAGAGTCCTCGCAACCTTCAGGGCCGGTCCCTGGTTCCCAGCCAGCCCTTCCGTCCGACTCCGGTCAAACTTGGATTCGGGCACACGGGTGGTTCTCTCTGCCTCTTCCCGTGCCCCCGGGGCTCCCTCTGTCTCACTTGCAGTCTGTTGTTCTCCCGACCCAGGACGAGCTCCCGCTGCTCAAGTCCTCCGGGTCCTCACTCTTCTCCACTCGCTACCGCCTCACAACTGCCTCAACTCACTTCCGACCCTCCACCTTTCTTCCCTCCGTCCCCTGGCTGAGCCCTCCCACTATCAGGTCCTCCCACCATCTCCGGGACCGGGTGTGTCCCAGGGAATCCCTGAGAACAGGGATACCACACCTGTGGAAGGGTGCTAGTACCCCTTGTGGCGACCAGACCGCGGGGGTCGCCACATGTACACACTACATCTCCCACAATAAAATAATCTTTATTTATATGGGCGCCAACCTATTCCGCAGCTTACAATTCAGATTCATACACAAACGGTCATAAGAAACTAATTAAAAAGAAAAAAAATTATGACGACCCTGCTCGCAAGAGCTTACAACCTACAATAAGGTGGGGGTGACACACAGTACAGGGACTTATTTACAATCATGGTCCAGCCATTTTGAGGAATTGTGGAATAGATGAGTGGGGTAAGTGGCACCAGCCTGTGTGCAGCTTTTGGGTCTGATGGAGTTAAACAGTTATGTTCAAGGAAGAAGTGGATACCCTATGTCTGAATGACTGACTAGGGATCATGAGAGGCCGCCCTAAAAAGATGTGTTTTTAGTGAGCGTCTGGAGCTAATTAAGTTGTGGATAGTCCTGATTTCTTGGGGTAGAGCATTCCAGAGGATTGGTGCAGCTCGGGAGAAGTCTTGGAGTCTGGAGCGGGAGGATCAGATTAGTGCAGAAGTGAGTCTAAAGTCACCTCCAGAGCAAAGAGAACGGGTGGGGTGATAGACAAAGATGAGGTAGGAGATGTAGGGGGTGCTGCACTGTGAAGAGGACAGGTGGGGTGATAGACAAAGATGAGGTAGGAGATGTAGGGGGTGCTGCACTGTGAAGAGGACGGGTGGGGTGATAGACAGAGATGAGGGAGGAGATGTAGGGGGTGCTGCACTGTGAAGAGGACGGGTGGAGTGATAGACAGAGATGAGGGAGGAGATGTAGGGGGGTGCTGCACTGTGAAGAGAACAGGTGGGGTGATAGACAGAGATGAGGAGGAGATGTAGGGGGTGCTGCACTGTGAAGAGAACAGGTGGGGTGATAGACAGAGATAGGGAGGAGATGTAGGGGGTGCTGCACTGTGAAGAGAACAGGTGGGTGATAGACAGAGATGAGGGAGGAGATGTAGGGGGTGCTGCACTGTGAAGAGGACGGGTGGGGTGATAGACAGAGATGAGGGAGGAGATGTAGGGGGTGCTGCACTGTGAAGAGAACAGGTGGGGTGATAGACAGAGATGAGGGAGGAGATGTAGGGGGTGCTGCACTGTGAAGAGACAGGTGGGGTGATAGACAGAGATGAGGGAGGAGATGTAGGGGGTGCTGCACTGTGAAGAGGACGGTGGGGTGATAGACAGAGATGAGGGAGGAGATGTAGGGGGTGCTGCACTGTGAAGAGGACCGGTGGGGTGATAGACAAAGATGAGGGAGGAGATGTAGGGGGTGCTGCACTGTGAAGAGGACGGTGGGGTGATAGACAAAGATGAGGGAGGAGATGTAGGGGGTGCTGCACTGTGAAGAGGACAGGTGGGGTGATAGACAAAGATGAGGAGGAGATGTAGGGAGGGTGCTGCACTGTGAAGAGGACAGGTGGGTGATAGACAAGATGAGGTGGAGATGTAGGGGGTGCTGCACTGTGAAGAGACAGGTGGGGTGATAGACAAGATGAGGAGGAGATGTAGGGGGTGCTGCACTGTGAAGAGGACGGGTGGGGTGATAGACAAAGATGAGGGAGGAGATGTAGGGGGTGCTGCACTGTGAAGAGGACGGGTGGGTGATAGACAGAGATGAGGGAGGAGATGTAGGGGGTGCTGCACTGTGAAGAGGACGGGTGGGGTGATAGACAGAGATGAGGGAGGAGATGTAGGGGGGTGCTGCACTGTGAAGGAACAGGGTGGGGTGATAGACAGAGATGAGGAGGAGATGTAGGAGGGTGCTGCACTGTGAAGAGAACAGGTGGGGTGATAGACAGAGATGAGGGAGGAGATGTAGGGGGTGCTGCACTGTGAAGAGGACGGGTGGAGTGATAGACAGAGATGAGGAGGAGATTTAGGGGGTGCTGCACTGTGAAGAGAGGGTGGGGTGATAGACAGAGATGAGGGAGGAGATGTAGGGGGGTGCTGCACTGTGAAGAGAACAGGTGGGGTGATAGACAGAGATGAGGAGGAGATGTAGGGGGTGCTGCACTGTGAAGATAATAGGTGGGGTGATAGACAGAGATGAGGGAGGAGATGTAGGGGGGTGCTGCACTGTGAAGAGAACGGTGGGGTGATAGACAGAGATGAGGGAGGAGATGTAGGGGGTGCTGCACTGTGATGATAATAGGTGGGGTGATAGACAGAGATGAGGGAGGAGATGTAGGGGGTGCTGCACTGTGAAGAGAAACGGCTGGGGTGATAGACAGAGATGAGGGAGGAGTTGTAGGGAGGTGCTGCACTGTGAAGATAATAGGTGGGGTGATAGACAGAGATGAGGGAGGAGATGTAGGGGGTGCTGCACTGTGAAGAGAACGGGTGGGGTGATAGAGAATGAGGGAGGAGATGTAGGAGGGTGCTGCACTGTGAAGAGAACGGGTGGGGTGATAGACAGAGATGAGGGAGATGTAGGGGGGTGCTGCACTGTGAAGATAATAGGTGGGGTGATAGACAGAGATGAGGGAGGAGATGTAGGGGGTGCTGCACTGTGAAGATAATAGGTGGGGGATAGACAGAGATGAGGGAGGAGATGTAGGGGGTGCTGCACTGTGAAGAAACGGTGGGGTGATAGAGATGAGGGAGGAGATGTAGGAGGGTGCTGCACTGTGAAGAGAACGGGTGGGGTGATAGACAGAGATGAGGGAGATGTAGGGGGTGCTGCACTGTGAAGATAATAGGTGGGGTGATAGACAGAGATGAGGGAGGAGATGTAGGGGGTGCTGCACTGTGAAGAGGACAGGTGGGGTGATAGACAGAGATGAGGGAGGAGATGTAGGGGGGTGCTGCACTGTGAAGAGGACAGGTGGGGTGATAGACAGAGATGAGGGAGGAGATGTAGGGGGGTGCTGCACTGTGAAGAGGACAGGTGGGGTGATAGACAGAGATGAGGGAGGAGATGTAGGGGGTGCTGCACTGTGAAGAGGACGGGTGGGGTGATAGACAGAGATGAGGGAGGAGATGTAGGGGGGTGCTGCACTGTGAAGAGAACGGGTGGGGTGATAGACAGAGATGAGGGAGGAGATGTAGGGGGTGCTGCACTGTGAAGAGAATGGGTGGGGTGATAGACAAAGATGAGGGAGGAGATGTAGGGGGGTGCTGCACTGTGAAGAGAATGGGTGGGGTGATAGACAAAGATGAGGGAGGAGATGTAGGGGGGTGCTGCACTGTGAGGAGCTTTGTGGGTGATTGTGGGTAAGAACAAGCAGTTTGAATTTGATCCTGTAGACTCAGTGTATAGGAAGCCAGTGTAATGACTGGCACAGAGCGGATCCTATACTGTGTAGGCAGCCAGTGTAATGACTGCACAGAGCGGATCCTATAGTGTATGGGCAGCCAGTGCAATGACTGGCACAGAGCGGATCCTATAGTGTATAGGCAGTCACTGCAATGACTGGCACAGAGCACATCCTATAGTGTATAGGCAGCCAGTGCAATGACTGGCACAGAGCGTATCCTATAGTGTATAGGCAGCCAGTGCAATGACTGGCACAGAGCGGATCCTATAGTGTATAGGCAGCCAGTGCAATGACTGGCACAGAGCAGATCCTATAGGCAGTCAGTGCAATGACTGGCATAGAGCAGATCCTATAGTGTATAGGAAGCCAGTGTAATGACTGGCACAGAGCGGATCCTATAGTGTATGGGCAGCCAGTGCAATGACTGGCACAGAGCAGATCCTATAGTGTATGGGCAGCCAGAGCAATGACTGGCACAGAGCGGATCCTATAGTGTATAGGCAGCCAGTGCAATGACTGGCACAGAGCGGATCCTATAGTGTATAGGCAGCCAGTGCAATGACTGGCACAGAGCAGATCCTATGGGCAGCCAGTGCAATGACTGGCACAGAGCAGATCCTATAGTGTATGGGCAGCCAGTGCAATGACTGGCACAGAGCGGATCCTATAATGTATGGGCAGCCAGTGTAATGACTGGCACAGAGCGGATCCTATAGTGTATAGGCAGCCAGTGTAATGACTGGCACAGAGCGGATCCTATAGTGTATGGGCAGCCAGTGTAATGACTGGCACAGAGTAGATCCTATAGTGTGGGCAGCCAGAGCAATGACTGGCACAGAGCGGATCCTATAATGTATGGGCAGCCAGAGCAATGACTGTCACACAGCGGATCCTATGGTATAGGCAGCCAGTGCAATGACTGGCACAGAGCAGATCCTATAGTGTATAGGCAGCCAGTGCAATGACTGGCACAGAGCAGATCCTATAGTGTATAGGCAGCCAGTGCAATGACTGGCACAGAGCAGATCCTATAGTGTATAGGCAGCCAGTGCAATGACTGGCACAGAGCGGATCCTATAGGCAGCCAGTGCAATCACTGGCACAGAGCGGAAGCGTCTGAGTAACAGCTAGATAGGTGATCCTGGCTACTGCATTAAGGATGGACTGGAGAGGGGAGAGTCTAGAGCAGGGTAGGCCAATTAATACAGAGTTGCAATAATCAAGGTGGGGGTAGATCAGAGCCACTGTGATGGTTTTAGTTGTTTCCATGGAGAGAAAGGGGCGGACTCTAGAGATGTTCTTTATGTGCAAGTGGCAAGAGCAGACGAGAGATTGTGTATAGGAAATAAATGAAAGATCAGCATCAAACATAACACCCAGACAGTGAGCCTGCTGCCTAGGTGTTATCACAGTGAGCCTGCTGCCTAGGTGTTATCACAGTGAGCCTGCTGACTAGGTGTTATCACAGTGAGCCTGCTGACTAGGTGTTATCACAGTGAGCCTGCTGACTAGGCGTTATCACAGCGAGCCTGCTGACTAGGTGTTATCACAGTGAGCCTGCTGCCTAGGTGTTATCACAGTGAGCCTGCTGACTAGGTGTTATCACAGTGAGCCTGCTGACTAGGTGTTATCACAGTGAGCCTGCTGACTAGGTGTTATCACAGTGAGCCTGCTGACTAGGTGTTATCACAGTGAGCCTGCTGACTAGGTGTTGTCACAGTGAGCCTGCTGACTAGGTGTTGTCACAGTGAGCCTGCTGACTAGGTGTTATCACAGTGAGCCTGCTGACTAGGCGTTATCACAGTGAGCCTGCTGCCTAGGTGTTATCACAGTGAGCCTGTTGACTAGGCGTTATCACAGTGAGCCTGCTGACTAGGTGTTATCACAGTGAGCCTGCTGACTAGGCGTTATCACAGTGAGCCTGCTGCCTAGGTGTTATCACAGTGAGCCTGCTGACTAGGCGTTATCACAGTGAGCCTGCTGCCTAGGTGTTATCACAGTGAGCCTGTTGACTAGGCGTTATCACAGTGAGCCTGCTGACTAGGTGTTATCACAGTGAGCCTGCTGACTAGGTGTTGTCACAGTGAGCCTGCTGACTAGGCGTTATCACAGTGAGCCTGCTGACTAGGTGTTATCACAGTGAGCCTGCTGACTAGGTGTTATCACAGTGAGCCTGCTGCCTAGGTGTTATCACAGTGAGCCTGTTGACTAGGTGTTATCACAGTGAGCCTGCTGACTAGGTGTTATCACAGTGAGCCTGCTGACTAGGCGTTATCACAGTGAGCCTGCTGCCTAGGTGTTTCACAGTGAGCCTGCTGACTAGGTGTATCACAGTGAGCTGTTGACTAGGTGTTATCACAGTGGCTGGGGGTTAGTGAGCCTGCTGACTAGGTGTTATCACAGTGAGCCTGCTGACTAGGTGTTCACAGTGAGCCTGCTGACTAGGGTTATCACAGTGAGCCTGCTGACTAGGTGTTATCACAGTGAGCCTGCTGACTAGGTGTTATCACAGTGAGCCTGCTGACTAGGTGTTATCACAGTGAGCCTGCTGACTAGGCGTTATCACAGTGAGCCTGCTGACTAGGTTATCACAGTGAGCCTGCTGACTAGGCGTTATCACAGTGAGCCTGCTGATAGGCGTTATCACAGTGAGCCTGCTGACTAGGGTTATCACAGTGAGCCTGCTGACTAGGGTTATCACAGTGAGCCTGCTGACTAGGCGTTATCACAGTGAGCCTGCTGACTAGGCGTTATCACAGTGAGCCTGCTGACTAGGTGTTATCACAGTGAGCCTGCTGACTAGGCGTTATCACAGTGAGCCTGCTGACTAGGTGTTATCACAGTGAGCCTGCTGACTAGGTCGTTATCACAGTGAGCCTGCTGACTAGGGTTATCACAGTGAGCCTGCTGACTAGGTGTTATCACAGTGAGCCTGCTGACTAGGTGTTATCACAGTGAGCCTGCTGACTAGGCGTTATCACAGTGAGCCTGCTGACTAGGTGTTATCACAGTGAGCCTGCTGACTAGGCGTTATCACAGTGAGCCTGCTGACTAGGTGTTATCACAGCGAGCCTGCTGACTAGGCGTTATCACAGCGAGCCTGCTGACTAGGTGTTATCACAGTGAGCCTGCTGACTAGGTGTTATCACAGCGAGCCTGCTGACTAGGCGTTATCACAGTGAGCCTGCTGACTAGGTGTTATCACAGTGAGCCTGCTGACTAGGTGTTATCACAGTGAGCCTGCTGACTAGGCGTTATCACAGTGAGCCTGCTGACTAGGTGTTATCACAGTGAGCCTGCTGAATAGGCGTTATCACAGTGAGCCTGCTGAATAGGCGTTATCACAGTGAGCCTGCTGAATAGGCGTTATCACAGTGAGCCTGTTGACTAGGCGTTATCACAGTGAGCCTGCTGACTAGGTGTTATCACAGTGAGCCTGCTGAATAGGCGTTATCACAGTGAGCCTGCTGAATAGGCGTTATCACAGTGAGCCTGCTGAATAGGCGTTATCACAGTGAGCCTGCTGACTAGGCGTTATCACAGCGAGCCTGTTGACTAGGCGTTATCACAGTGAGCCTGTTGACTAGGCGTTATCACAGTGAGCCTGCTGACTAGGCGTTATCACAGTGAGCCTGCTGAATAGGCGTTATCACAGTGAGCCTGCTGACTAGGCGTTATCACAGTGAGCCTGCTGAATAGGCGTTATCACAGCGAGCCTGCTGACTAGGCGTTATCACAGTGAGCCTGCTGACTAGGTGTTATCACAGTGAGCCTGCTGACTAGGCGTTATCACAGTGAGCCTGCTGAATAGGCGTTATCACAGCGAGCCTGCTGACTAGGTGTTATCACAGTGAGCCTGCTGCCTAGGTGTTATCACAGTGAGCCTGCTGACTAGGCGTTATCACAGTGAGCCTGCTGAATAGGCGTTATCACAGTGAGCCTGCTGACTAGGCGTTATCACAGTGAGCCTGCTGACTAGGCGTTATCACAGTGAGCCTGCTGACTAGGTGTTATCACAGTGAGCCTGCTGCCTAGGTGTTATCACAGTGAGCCTGCTGTCTAGGTGTTATCACAGTGAGCCTGCTGAATAGGCGTTATCACAGTGAGCCTGCTGACTAGGCGTTATCACAGTGAGCCTGCTGAATAGGCGTTATCACAGTGAGCCTGCTGACTAGGTGTTATCACAGTGAGCCTGCTGACTAGGCGTTATCACAGTGAGCCTGCTGAATAGGCGTTATCACAGTGAGCCTGCTGACTAGGTGTTATCACAGTGAGCCTGCTGACTAGGTGTTATCACAGTGAGCCTGCTGACTAGGCGTTATCACAGTGAGCCTGCTGAATAGGCGTTATCACAGCGAGCCTGCTGACTAGGCGTTATCACAGTGAGCCTGCTGACTAGGCGTTATCACAGTGAGCCTGCTGACTAGGTGTTATCACAGGGAGCCTGCTGACTAGGTGTTATCACAGTGAGCCTGCTGACTAGGCGTTATCACAGTGAGCCTGCTGAATAGGCGTTATCACAGTGAGGCTGTTGACTAGGCGTTATCACAGTGAGCCTGCTGACTAGGCGTTATCACAGTGAGCCTGCTGAATAGGCGTTATCACAGTGAGCCTGCTGACTAGGCGTTATCACAGTGAGCCTGCTGAATAGGCGTTATCACAGTGAGCCTGCTGACTAGGTGTTATCATGGTGCCGCACACTGAGAGAGAGATGTCAGGTTAGTGCAGGGCGGGAGCAGAAGTGGTTCAGTTTTGGAAAGGTTGAGTATCAGGTAGAGCGGACATGATGTTAAAGACTGCGGTTAGACAGTCATTGGTGTTCTATAATACAGCGATGGTAAGGTCAGGGGAATTGTGTGTCATCAGCATGAAAGACAATGCAGCAGAGGGTGCAGACACTGCTCCAACAGGAGGTGACAGGGTCCATGTACACACTTCATCTCCCACAATGCAGCAGAGGGTGCAGACACTGCTCCAGCAGGGGGCGACAGGGTCCATATACACACTACAACTCCTCAATGAAACACAGCAGAGGGTGCAGACACTGCTCCAACAGGGGGAGACAGGGTCCATATACTACACACTACACCTCCCACAATGCAGCAGAGGGTGCAGACACTGCTCCAGCAGGGGGCGACAGGGTCCATATACACACTACACCTCCCTCAATGAAACACAGCAGAGGGTGCAGACACTGCTCCAACAGGGGGAGACAGGGTCCATATACTACACACTACACCTCCCACAATACAGCAGAGGGTGCAGACACTGCTCCAGCAGGGGGCGACAGGGTCCATATACACACTACACCCCCACAATACAGCAGAGGGTGCAGACACTGCTCCAGCAGGGGGCGACAGGGTCCATATACACACTACACCTCCCTCAATGAAACACAGCAGAGGGTGCAGACACTGCTCCAGCAGGGGGTGACAGGGTCCATGTACACACTACACCCCCACAATACAGCAGAGGGTGCAGACACTGCTCCAGCAGGGGGTGACAGGGTCCATGTACACACTACACCCCACAATACAGCAGAGGGTGCAGACACTGCTCAGCAGGAGGTGACACGTATAATCGGGTGACTTGTTGCCCCACATTCGCCGTCACGCCGTGGGTGGGTGATATAACCGGACCGTCGCCCCGTGTGACCCCCGGCGTCCCATACAGAACCAGTTAATAAGTAGAAGTGTGAACTTTGACCTCTGCAGTGACCGAGTGCCCGGATATAGACACAGAATGTGCTGAGCCCCGGCAGTGAAGGGGTTACACCAAGGAACTGCAGGTCACATGATCCCAGGACAGAGGAGGAGGGGGGATTCTGGGTAGAAGATTCCGCTAACTGCACCATACACAGCACAAGACACCACAACATGGAGAACACGTAAGAGACCGCAGCTGCTGCAGCGCCTCACTGCACCCAACTCCTCTTAAAGTGACAGGATGCTTGCAATTGAGTTTTCCCCTTTAGCTGTGATTACAATCAGTGCTGTAACCTGAAGCTCCAGCGGGGCCCCAATTATTGTAAACCTTATACAAGCAATAGTCTTTTCCTATAGGCCAAAGGGACTTTTGGGGCCCCCTAGACTCCAGGGCCCGGGTGCGATTACACCCCTGGGGTCATGGGATCAGGGGACTCCCCTCCTTCTTTGCAAAAATGCTTGAGTCCACATGGTGCACTTCCCCTTTAATTTTTTCCCATTGCTCAGATATGAACAGTGACACCTGATGGTCATATATTATCACTGCACCAACCTCCTGCTGATACACAGCAAGCAGAGCTGCAGGGTAAAGCATGGAGTAAGGAGGGAGCTGCAGGGTAAAGCATGGAGGAAGGGGAGAGCTGCAGGGTAAAACATGGAGGAAAGGGAGAGCTGCAGGGTAAAGCATGAGGAGGAGAGCTGCAGGGTAAAGCATGGAGAGGGAGAGCTGCAGGGTAAAGCATGGAGAAGGAGGGAGCTGCAGGGTAAGCATGAGAAGGGAGCTGCAGGGTAAAGCATGGAGGAAGGAGGGAGCTGCAGGGTAAAGCATGGAGGAAGGGGAGAGCTGCAGGGTAAAGCATGGAGGAAGGAGGGAGCTGCAGGGTAAAGCATGGAGGAAGGGGAGAGCTGCAGGGTAAAGCATGGAGGAAGGGAGAGCTGCAGGGTAAAGCATGGAGGAAGGAGGGAGCTGCAGGGTAAAGCATGGAGGAAGGAGGAGCTGCAGGGTAAAGCATGGAGAAGAGGGAGCTGCAGGTAAAGCATGGAGTAAGGAGGGAGCTGCAGGGTAAGCATGGAGTAAGGAGGAGCTGCAGGTAAAGCATGGAGTAAGGAGGGAGCTGCAGGGTAAAGCATGGAGGAAGGGGAGAGCTGCAGGGTAAAGCATGGAGGAAGGAGGAAACTGCAGGGTAAAGCATGGAGTAAGGAGAGGAGCTGCAGGGTAAAGCATGGAGAAGAGGAGCTGCAGGGTAAAGCATGGAGGAAGGGGATAGCTGCAGGGTAAAGCATGGAGGAAGGGGAGCTGCAGGGTAAAGCATGGAGTAAGGAGGGAGCTGCAGGGTAAAGCATGGAGGAAGGGGGAGCTGCAGGGTAAAGCATGGAGTAAGGAGGAGCTGCAGGGTAAAGCATGGAGGAAGGGAGAGCTGCAGGGTAAAGCATGGAGGAAGGAGGCTGCAGGTAAAGCATGGAGGAAGGGGGAGCTGCAGGGTAAAGCATGGAGGAAGGGGAGAGCTGCAGGATAAAGCATGGAGGAAGGGAGAGCTGCAGGTAAAGCATGGAGGAAGGGGAGAGCTGCAGGGTAAAGCATGGAGGAAGGGGAGAGCTGCAGGGTAAAGCAGGGAGGAAGGGGAGAGCTGCAGGTAAAGCATGGAGGAAGGGGAGAGCTGCAGGGTAAAGCATGGAGGAAGGGGAGAGCTGCAGGATAAAGCATGGAGAAGGGGAGCTGCAGGTAAAGCATGGAGGAGGGAGCTGCAGGGTAAAGCATGGAGGAAGGAAGGGAGCTGCAGGGTAAAGCATGGAGGAAGGGGAGAGCTGCAGGGTAAAGCATGGAGGAAAGAGAGAGCTGCAGGGGTCAGTGATCATAGCTGTGCCTAATGGAGCAGAGCTGCAGTGTAAAGCATGGAGGAAGGAGGGAGCTGCAGTGTAAAGCAAGGTGAAGGAGCGAGCTGCAGGGTAAATCATGGAGGAAGGAGGGAGCTGCAGGGTAAAGCATGGAGGAAGGAGGGAGCTGCAGGGTAAAGCATGAAGGAATAGGAGAGCTGCAGGGTAAAGCATGGTGGAAGGAGGGAGCTGCAGGGTAAAGCATGAAGGAATAGGAGAGCTGCAGGGTAAAGATGGAGAAGGAGGGAGCTGCAGGTAAAGCATGGAGGAAGGAGGTAGCTGCATGGGTCAGTGATCATAGCTGTGTCCTGATGGAGCAGAGCTGCAGTGTAAAGCATGGCGGTGTAGCCTATATAACATCTGGTTATTGCTGTGCCTCAGGCCGCCGTCATGTGACCTGTATGTGGCCGCCATGTTGCTGAGCGGAGTCGGAGACGCTCTGGGATACCGGAACCAGCTGTGGGAATATTGTAAGTCGGGGCCCCAGATTCACGCGGAGCTGCAGGCGCTGGGAGGACTGGAGAGGATCGAGGCTTCGCTCCCGGACTGGCCAGTCAGTGACGACACCGTGCTCCACCTGGCGACGGGCGAGAGCCTGGCATCGGGTGGGTGCTCTGTTTTGTGGCGGATTGGGGGGTTCACATCGACCAATCAGATCTTCTCCTGACTTCTCCCGTTCTCTGGCCGCAGGGAAGCAGAATGACGATCTGTACCACGACCTGGCCGCAAGATACGTGGCCGCCATGACAGATATGGAGGGCCGGAAGCCTGGACCCACGAGCATTCTGGGTAAGAGGTTTTTCTGTGGTCATACTCCAGAGCTGCAATCATAATTCTGCTCTGAGATCCTGCAGTGTTAGGTTGTGGGAGCGCAGCGGACTTGCTCAGACCCTGACCCAGTGGGGTGCAGCCATGATGGACGCTCCTCTCATTTCAGGAACCTCCCAGTTGCGCCCCGGGGAACCTGGCGGCTACAAAATCCCCTTTAACCCCTCGGCGACTGGATGTGGAGCGGCCATGAGATCCATGTGTATAGGTCTGAGGTGAGGAGGTGCTGAAAGGTAAAGGGGATCCCCCTACGCCCCATCGCAGTCTGCGTGATATATGGGGTCTCTTCACAGGTTCCCGCGTCCCTCTGAGCTGTCGCTTCTCATTGCCGTCAGCGTGGAGAGCGGGAAGATGACGCACAACCATCCGACAGGTCAGTGATTTCAGCTCCGGGGGGACGGTGATGGCGGCCATGTTGGGTGTGACTGTCACGCTTTGTCTCCAGGGTATCTTGGCTCTCTGGCCTCCGCTCTCTTCACATCCCTGTCAGTACAGAGGGTCCCCCTAGAACAATGGGGTTCCCGCCTGCTGGAGACGCTCCCTCTGGCCCAGGAATACGTGCGCTCGACGGATGCAGACGCGGAGCGACACCTGGAGGTGTGGGATTATTTCCAGAAGTCCTGGGAGAGGTGAGACAGAAGGAGGGGGCTGAGACCCGGCGCACAGCCAGAATAATACAAAACCTTATTGCTAGAGAGTTCTACAGTCTCACTGCTCTTACAGTAAAGAATCCATAGTGTCACTGCTCTTACAGTAAAGAATCCATAGTGTCACTGCTCTTACATTAAAGAATCCATAGTCTCACTGCTCTTACAGTAAAGAATCCACAGTCTCACTGCTCTTACAGTAAAGAATCCATAGTGTCACTGCTCTTACAGTAAAGAATCCATAGTCTCACTGCTCTTACAGTAAAGAATCCATAGTCTCACTGCTCTTACAGTAAAGAATCCATAGTGTCACTGCTCTTACAGTAAAGAATCCATAGTGTCACTGCTCTTACAGTAAAGAATCCATAGTGTCACTGCTCTTACAGTAAAGAATCCACAGTCTCGCTGCTCTTACAGTAAAGAATCCATAGTGTCACTGCTCTTACAGTAAAGAATCCATAGTGTCACTGCTCTTACAGTAAAGAATCCATAGTGTCACTGCTCTTACAGTAAAGAATCCATAGTGTCACTGCTCTTACAGTAAAGAATCCATAGTGTCACTGCTCGTACAGTAAAGAATCCATAGTCTCACTGCTCTTACAGTAATGAATCCTTAGTGTCACTGCTCTTACAGTAAAGAATCCATAGTCTCACTGCTCTTACAGTAAAGAATCCATAGTGTCACTGCTCTTACAGTAAAGAATCCATAGTCTCACTGCTCTTACAGTAATGAATCCATAGTGTCACTACTCTTACAGTAAAGAATCCATAGTGTCACTGCTCTTACAGTAAAGAATCCACAGTCTCACTACTCTTACAGTAAAGAATCCATAGTGTCACTGCTCTTACAGTAAAGAATCCATAGTGTCACTGCTCTTACAGTAAAGAATCCACAGTCTCACTGCACTTACAGTAAATAATCCATAGTCTCACTGCTCTTACAGTAAAGAATCCATAGTGTCACTGCTCTTACAGTAAAGAATCCATAGTCTCACTGCTCTTACAGTAATGAATCCATAGTGTCACTGCTCTTACAGTAAATAATCCATAGTGTCACTGCTCATACAGTAAATAATCCATAGTCTCACTGCTCTTACAGTAAAGAATCCATAGTGTCACTGCTCTTATAGTAAAGAATCCATAGTGTCACTGCTCGTACAGTACAGAATCCATAGTGTCACTGCTCTTATAGTAAAGAATCCATAGTCTCACTGCTCTTACAGTAAAGAATCCACAGTCTCACTGCTCTTACAGTAAAGAATCCATAGTGTCACTGCTCTTACAGTAAAGAATCCATAGTGTCACTGCTCTTACAGTAATGAATCCATAGTCTCACTGCTCTTACAGTAAAGAATCCATAGTGTCACTGCTCTTACAGTAAAGAATCCATAGTCTCACTGCTCTTACAGTAATGAATCCATAGTCTCACTACTCTTACAGTAAAGAATCCATAGTGTCACTGCTCTTACAGTAAAGAATCCACAGTCTCACTGCTCTTACAGTAAAGAATCCACAGTCTCACTGCTCTTACAGTAAAGAATCCACAGTGTCACTGCTCTTACAATAAAGAATCCACAGTCTCACTGCACTTACAGTAAATAATCCACAGTCTCACTGCTCTTACAGTAAAGAATCCACAGTGTCACTGCTCTTACAGTAAAGAATCCACAGTCTCACTGCTCTTACAGTAAAGAATCCACAGTCTCACTGCTCTTACAGTAAAGAATCCACAGTCTCACTGCTCTTACAGTAAAGAATCCATAGTGTCACTGCTCTTACAGTAAAGAATCCATAGTCTCACTGCTCATACAGTAAATAATCCATAGTGTCACTGCTCTTACAGTAATGAATCCATAGTCTCACTGCTCTTACAGTAAGAATCCATAGTGTCACTGTCTTACAGTAAAGAATCCATAGTGTCACTGCTCTTACAGTAAAGAATCCATAGTGTCACTGCTCTTACAGTAAAGAATCCATAGTGTCACTGCTCTTACAGTAAAGAATCCATAGTGTCACTGCTCTTACAGTAAAGATCCATAGTGTCACTGCTCTTACAGTAAAGAATCCACAGTCTCACTGCACTTACAGTAAATAATCCATAGTGTCACTGCTCTTACAGTAATGAATCCTAGTCTCACTGCTCTTACAGTAAATGAATCCATAGTGTCACTGCTCTTACAGTAAAGAATCCATAGTCTCACTGCTCTTACAGTAATGAATCCATAGTCTCACTGCTCTTACAGTAAAGAATCCATAGTGTCACTGCTCTTACAGTAAAGAATCCACAGTCTCACTGCTCTTACAGTAAAGAATCCATAGTGTCACTGCTCTTACAGTAAAGAATCCACAGTCTCACTGCACTTACAGTAAATAATCCATAGTCTCACTGCTCTTACAGTAAATAATCCATAGTCTCACTGCTCTTACAGTAAAGAATCCATAGTGTCACTGCTCTTACAGTAAAGAATCCATAGTCTCACTGCTCTTACAGTAAAGAATCCATAGTCTCACTGCTCTTACAGTAAAGGATCCATAGTGTCACTGCTCTTACAGTAAATGATCCATAGTGTCACTGCTCATACAGTAAATAATCCATAGTCTCACTGCTCTTACAGTAAAGAATCCATAGTGTCACTGCTCTTATAGTAAAGAATCCATAGTCTCACTGCTCTTATAGTAAAGAATCCATAGTCTCACTGCTCGTACAGTACAGAATCCATAGTCTCACTGCTCTTACAGTAAAGAATCCATAGTCTCACTGCTCTTACAGTAAAGAATCCATAGTCTCACTGCTCATACAGTAAAGAATCCATAGTGTCACTGCTCATACAGTAAAGAATCCATAGTGTCACTGCTCTTACAGTAAAGAATCCATAGTGTCACTGCTCTTATAGTAAAGAATCCATAGTCTCACTGCTCTTACAGTAAAGAATCCATAGTGTCACTGCTCTTACAGTAAAGAATCCATAGTCTCATTGCTTGTGCACAAATTACATAAATCCTGTAATATAAAATTGTCCTCCTCTGTATTGATTACCCTGCAGAGTTTAGTGTCATCTGCAGATATTGAGATTCTCCTCTGTATGCCCCCTACAAGGTCATTAATAAATGTTAAAAAGAAGAGGGCCCAATACTGACCCCTGTGGTAACTCACTGTTACCTGTGACCCCAGTTGAGTGTGATCCATTAATGACCATCCTTTGTTTCCTATCACTGAGCCAGTTCTTAACCCGGTTACACATATTTCTCTATTTCCTTTTTATATACCATCCTTTTGTGTGGCACCAGATCAAGCACCTTTTGCTCAGTCCATACACACCACATCCCCCGCATTTCCCTGCTCCAGTCCGGAGATCACCTCTTCATAGAAGCTGACCAGGCGTCTGGCAGGACCGATCCTTTATAACCCAGGCTGGTGTTGAGTCGTGAGGTTACTCTCCAGTCTAGCCTCTCATACCCTCTCTTTTTCCAGGTACCTGTCGGAGCGGGGTCTGCTGCAGGGGGTCGGGCCGGTGCTGTTCCCGTCTCCTTACGGTGCTGCGGAGAGGGATGTGGAGTACGGGCGGTGGAGTCTGGATGGCTGGCCTGGGCGCAGCGGTCACGACGCTCCTATGATCGCCTATGATGCTCTGCTGGGGGCCCGGGGCTCCTGGGAGGAGCTGTGCAGCAGGTCCATGTTTCATGGAGGTGAGTAGCGGTATCCTACCGGTGTCTGATCTGGCTCCCAGCTTACACTCTCTGTCCTCACAGGTGACAGCGACTCCACCGGGGTGATTGCCGGCTGCTGCTGGGGGGCCCTTCATGGACTTTCAGGGGTCCCGGAAGGAAACTACAGTCATCTGGAATACAGGGAAAGGATGGAGGTGGTGGCCCGCTCCCTGCACAAGCTGGCCTGGGCCGATCACTAACTCTATGGCCTAAGGGACATAACACCGCCCTTATAGAGACCCTCCAGCTCCGCCTCACCCTGATCTATGAGGGGATGCTGGGGGTTGTAGTCACTTTAGTGCAATCACCTTTTATGCTAATTTCATCATGTGACGACTTAGGTAAAAAAATGCAATAAAATCCACAATTAATAAATCCATTAATTCTATGGAGATTTCCTCATCGCCACCTGGTGGACACAATGAGAATTGCACAGATGACTGCGTCAATGGAACTGGAATCTGAAAACATCTTTATTATTGGTCGTCAGTGATTGGTCAGTAATGAGTGACATGGCATCAGTGTGGCACAGAGCTTGTGGCAGACGGCAGTGTGGCACTGATTGGTGACTGTGGCCAGAGCAAGCATGCAAATAAAAAGGTAAAGAATGGATGATGGGGGTGGTGGTTCTCTGTACAGGGATGAGGTCAGGAGAAGGCGCTGCCGGTAGGACGCAGCAGGAAGACTCTGTGCCCAGAGGTGACGGCAAGAAGAGGGGCGGCTGACCGGAGAGAAGAGACGTCCAGGCTGTAGACTCCACCGGGCAAATCAACCAGGCTCCCCCGAGTCTGCAGAAAGAGAGTGGAGTGTGAGTGACCGGATTGTGAGTGTGTGACGTACCGGGGAGCGATGTGTGCCGGTGACCGGACTGTGAGGAGTGATGTGTGCCGGTGACCGGACTGTGAGGAGCGATGTGTGCCGGTGGACCGGAACGTGTGATGGAGTGATGTGGTGCCATGTGACTGGACTGTGAGGGAGCGATGTGTGCCGGTGACCGACTGTGAGGAGCTGATGTGTGCCGGTGACTGTACTGTGAGGAGGGATGTGTGCCGGTGACTGTACTGTGAGGAGCGATGTGTACCGGTGACCGGACTGTGAGGAGCGATGTGTACCGTGACTGTACTGTGAGGAGCGATGTGTGCCAGTGACTGTACTGTGAGGGAGCGATGTGTGCCAGTGACCGGACTGTGAGGGAGCGATGTGTGCCGGTGACTGTACTGTGAGGGAGCGGTGTGTGCCGGTGACCGGACTGTGAGGGAGCGGTGTGTGCCAGTGACCGGACTGTGAGGAGCGATGTGTGCCGGTGACCGGACTGTGAGGAGCGATGTGTGCCGGTGACTGTACTGTGAGGAGCGATGTGTGCCGGTGACCGGACTGTGAGGAGGGATGTGTGCCGGTGACCGGACTGTGAGGAGTGATGTGTGCCGGTGACCGGACTGTGAGGAGCGATGTGTGCCGGTGACCGGACTGTGAGAGAGCGATGTGTGCCGGTGACTGTACTGTGAGGAGTGATGTGTGCCGGTGACTGTACTGTGAGGAGCGATGTGTGCCGGTGACTGTACTGTGAGGAGCGATGTGTGCCGGTGACTGTACTGTGAGGAGCGATGTGTGCCGGTGACCGGACTTTGAGGGAGTGATGTGTGGGGTGACCGGACTGTGAGGAGTGATGTGTGCGGTGACCGGACTATGAGGAGCGATGTGTGCCGGTGACTGTTCTGCGAGGAGTGATGTGTGCTGGTGACTGGACTGTGAGGGAGCGATGTGTGCCGGTGACTGTACTGTGAGGAGCGATGTGTGCGGTGACCGGACTGTGAGGAGCGATGTGTGCCGGTGACTGTACTGTGAGGAGCGATGTGTGACGGTGACTGTACTGTGAGGAGTGATGTGTGACGGTGACTGTACTGTGAGGAGCGATGTGTGACGGTGACTGTACTGTGAGGAGCGATGTGTGCCGGTGACTGTACTGTGAGGAGCGATGTGTGCCGGTGACTGTACTGTGAGGGAGCGATGTGTGCCGGTGACTGTACTGTGAGGAGCGATGTGTGCCGGTGACCGGACTGTGAGGGAGCGATGTGTGCCGGTGACCGGACTGTGAGGAGCGATGTGTGCCGGTGACTGTACTGTGAGGGAGTGATGTGTGCCGGTGACTGTACTGTGAGGAGTGATGTGTGCCGGTGACTGTACTGTGAGGGAGCGATGTGTGCCGGTGACTGTACTGTGAGGGAGCGATGTGTGCCGGTGACTGTACTGTGAGGGAGCGATGTGTGCCGGTGACTGTACTGTGAGGAGCGATGTGTGCCGGTGACCGGTCTGTGAGGGAGCGATGTGTGCCGGTGACTGTACTGTGAGGGAGCGATGTGTGCCGGTGACCGGTCTGTGAGGGAGCGATGTGTGCCGGTGACTGTACTGTGAGGAGCGATGTGTGATGGTGACCGGACTGTGAGGGAGCGATGTGTGCCGGTGACCGGACTGTGAGGGAGCAATGTGTGACGGTGACTGTACTGTGAGGAGCGATGTGTGATGGTGACTGTACTGTGAGGAGCGATGTGTGCCGGTGACTGTACTGTGAGGAGCGATGTGTGACGGTGACTGTACTGTGAGGAGCGATGTGTACCGGTGACTGTACTGTGAGGAGCGATGTGTGCCGGTGACTGTACTGTGAGGAGTAATGTGTGCGGTGACCGGACTGTGAGGAGTGATGTGTGCCGGTGACTGTACTGTGAGGGAGTGATGTGTGCGGTGACCGGACTGTGAGGAGTGATGTGTGCCGGTGACTGTACTGTGAGGAGTGATGTGTGCCGGTGACTGTACTGTGAGGAGTGATGTGTGCCGGTGACTGTACTGTGAGGAGTGATGTGTGCCGGTGACTGTACTGTGAGGAGCGATGTGTGCCGGTGACTGTACTGTGAGGAGTGATGTGTGCCGGTGACTGTACTGTGAGGAGTGATGTGTGCCGGTGACTGTACTGTGAGGAGTGATGTGTGCCGGTGACTGTACTGTGAGGAGTGATGTGTGCCGGTGACTGTACTGTGAGGAGTGATGTGTGCCGGTGACCGGACTGTGAGGGAGCGATGTGTGCCGGTGACTGTACTGTGAGGGAGCGATGTGTGCCGGTGACTGTACTGTGAGGAGCGATGTGTGCCGGTGACTGTACTGTGAGGGAGCGATGTGTGCCGGTGACTGTACTGTGAGGAGTGATGTGTGCCGGTGACTGTACTGTGAGGAGCGATGTGTGCCGGTGACTGTACTGTGAGAAGCGATGTGTGCCGGTGACCGGACTGTGAGGAGCGATGTGTGCCGGTGACTGTACTGTGAGGAGCGATGTGTGCCGGTGACTGTACTGTCTATTAGAATCACTGCACACATACACTTAAGGAGTTCTTTTGCTTGTTGGTGAAATTTATTGAAACAAGTGCTCTTATAGTGATTGCGACAGAATGACGTTTCGGTCATTCAAGACCTTGATCACATAAGTCGCCTTGAGCTATGTTGTGGTTCATGAAGGATGTGGTCCTTATGATCAGTATAGGAACAGCGGGTATGCCCTTAGTAGTTCTGAACTGAGGGCTGTCCTGTACAGGGTAATGGTCACTAATGCCTTTAGATTAGCCAAGGTCAGAGCGGTCGCTCTATGTGGGGTGGTGGCACGGCGGTGGAGTGTGTTCACACTCAGTTGTAGCAAGGAGGAGTGACCGGACTGTGAGGGAGCGATGTGTGCCGGTGACTGTACTGTGAGGAGTGATGTGTTCCGGTGACTGTACTGTGAGGAGTGATGTGTGCCGGTGACCGGACTGTGAGGAGCGATGTGTGCCGGTGACTGGACTGTGAGGAGTGATGTGTGCCGGTGACTGGACTGTGAGGACATATCATTACATTTGTAGCTTTTACTCACCTGGAAGGAATTCCGGTCGATGATCCGGCAGATGTTGATGTCGCTTCCTGCTGCAATCATGTGACTTGCGCCCAACCAGCGGCAGCTGTACACCTGACAGGCAAAGCGATATGACATAACGGGGACATGGAGGAGCTAATGCATCGGGATGGAGGTACTTCATATTAATTACTGTAGTAATACCTAAAGCTGCAGTGATTCGGACTAGTGACCTCGCCTGCTCTCCTGCTGGTTCAGCATTCGTACAGAGCTGATGTGAAGCTACAACTCCCAGCATTCCTGCTGTCGGATCAGTGGCGTAGGGTTCACATTTCACTATTCTATTTGAATTTGCAGCTCTAGATGTGACTAGAGCATAATGTTCTTGTGTCCTGTGTGGTGACTTCGGCCTGGTGTTTCCGCTGCGTTACCCGCACTCACCCTGGAGGGTCCTCGGTAGTCATCTGGCACGGTGTCAATCTTCTGTCCAGTTTGGGAATCCCAAACCTGAGAAGGATTAATACAGATGAGTGGAGGAGAATGTGAAGGTTTATAGGGGGCTTCCCTTCAACAGCTGAGTGACTTCTAATATGGCCGCTGTCCAGGGAGAACTGAAGGCGGACCCTTATCTCACCTGCAGGTTCTCCTCCTTCCGCCAGGAGCCGATCAAGATCTGCTGTGTGTCCGGATCGATGTCTAGAGCGTCTCCGCACACGTGGGGTCCGGAGATCTTCCTGGAGAGGGGAAACTGGAGGTGTTACCACATTCGCTCACATTACGGCCGCGCTCGCAGGTAAGCTGCTCGCCATTACCTTAAGGAATGAGTCAGTCTGATGTCCCAGAACTGCAAGAGAACAGACCGGTGGCTTGTAATGTACACCTGGAGCGTAATAACGTCCCTACACTTATACACAGCCTCTCACCTGCACGGTGTCGTCCCAGCCCCCGGATACAAAACTTTCATCACTTAGAGGGTGGAAGGTAAGTCCGAAGATCCGGGAACGGTGTCCGTCCATCACAGAGAGCGAGGGGCTGCGGAGGGTGAGGGTTGAGACAAGTCATAACACATTACAACCCCGACAATAATTGATAACAACGCATATTGCCATCTGTGTTGTGGGTTAAATATTCTTAATTAGGCCAGACATATTGTTCTTTTGTTTGTTAACTCATGAGAAGAAATTGTTTCTTACCATACTGCTTGGGCTTCCAATGTCTTAGTTTGTGGATTGCTAATTAAATGTAAATTGACTTAGCCCCGTTCTGTCTACATCATTTAGAGGACAATTATGCAGTCGGACTGAACTGCCGACCAATAAGAGAACAGCATTATCCGAACCATCCTGTAGGAACAGGATATAAATGTGACTGCTTCAGTCACCAGTGGTGATATGCTATATGACTTCAGCCAAGGAGCTTCCGTCCTCATTACAAGATTATAACCTGGATCATATTCTATAGGAGTTGAGCCCAGGATCCTAGGATTTGGCTGGAAGATACTCAGGTTGGGACAATTCATTCACCTGGCTTATAAAAAGGACTTTCTTCAGTCACCAGCAGTTCATATGCTACATGGCTTCAAACTAGGGGCATGGTCCTGGTTAGAAGACCATAACGTCAGCCTAGGACTTTTGGTTCCGGCTGCCAGGATAACACTGTCTTCATACTCTGCGTGGCTTCAGTCTAGGAACTTTGGGTCTGACTAGAGGAGCACCAAAACTGGATTATATTCTGCAGGAGTTCAGCCTAGGATTTGGCTGGAATATCAGAGATTACTTAAGGAAGATCACCAGGTTGGGACAATTCAATCACCTGACTACAGACTTTGCTGTGCTCGGTCAGCTTCCTAAGCTTGCTGCTATTCCTTTCTCGGTGGATGCCCCCCAAAAGGGTGTGCTGTTGGATAGGAGTAAGTGGTCCTGGAAACCCCGAAGGCACAAATATTCCAATCCCTGATGAGCAAGTGGAAGGGTGAAACTCTGTGCTTGTTACATTGTGTGTTTTGTTTGGTTATGTGTAAAATGCCTTTGACTGTTGGGGATCCACTAAAGTCTTACCATTGTGTGGTTCCCTCACCCTGTGTTGTCTGAGTAGTGTTCTGCCCATTGGTAAGGAGTTTCGGGCGTTCAGTTGGGATGAGCCCTGGCCCATGCAGTCTTTCTAAAGGCGGCCAGGCCAGCGGACGAGAGCACCCACTGATCCCCGGGTCTCCACAATAATCATACCAGGAAAGATGGGGGGCGAGCTGTATGCAGCGCCCAATCATTTCGATGTGATACTTGCTGCTGCCACCGGAGGGCGAGCTGTACACAGCTCCAGTTCATTTCAATGTGAGTCCCATCCAGCTGCGTACAGGTCGCCCCCTGGTGGCGGAGAGTGATGTACACAGCTCTGAGACCCTCGGCCACCTGTTACAATGACTGTAGGGGCCCCGTTGGGGTCGTTGCCACAGACCTGGGCTGACAGATGTTCACACACTTCATGGTCTCGGTGTCGTATACAAGGATCTCATTGCTGGACCTGGCGGTCAGGAAGCGGCACCCGGACGGGCTGAAGGTGGCGGTGAGGGTCTGTCGCTCTTCTCTCAGGGAACGCACGCAGCTCTGGGTGGAGATGTGCCAGAACTTCACCTGACCACTGGCATCTGAGGGAGCAAGGAAGAGAGGAGTAATCCTCGCCATCTGTGGACAATCCCTTTAATAGGCGCGATATTGCACGGTATCTCACATGTGGCCAGCAGCAGGTCCCCCTTAGAGGAAGGTCTGAAGGGCTGAAATCGCAGCGCAGTCACTGGCAGACGTGTGGCCACAGACTGGTCATCCTTTAGGGTGTGTGCACACTGTCCGGCGGGCATGGCGTACACCTGGAGAGACACAGAGCATCGCTCACACAACTTTGACACCTACACAGGCAGCAAGTCTGCAGATCATTACTCCCAAACATCATACCTTTATAGTCCCAGTGACGAGACCGACGGCAAGGAGAGACCCTGAGGGGTTAAATCTGCAGCTCATCACCTCCTCTCCACAGTCACTGGAGAAAGACACAAAGACAGGAGACCACAGCAGCAGAATAGTGAGCGCAGCTCCGGAGTATAGGACAGGATCAGTAATGTAATGTATGTACACAGTGACTGCACCAGCAGAATAGTGAGTGCAGCTCTGGGGTATAATAGAGGAGGTAACTCAGGATCAGTAATGTAATGTATGTACACAGTGACTGCACCAGCAGAATAGTGAGTGCAGCTCTGGAGTATAATACAGGAGGTAACTCAGGATCAGTAATGTAATGTATGTACACAGTGACTGCACCAGCAGAATAGTGAGTGCAGCTCTGGAGTATAATACAGGAGGTAACTCAGGATCAGTAATGTAATGTATGTACACAGTGACTGCACCAGCAGAATAGTGAGTGCAGCTCTGGAGTATAATACAGGAGGTAACTCAGGATCAGTAATGTAATGTATGTACACAGTGACTGCACCAGCAGAATAGTGAGTGCAGCTCTGGAGTATAATACAGGAGGTAACTCAGGATCAGTAATGTAATGTATGTACACAGTGACTGCACCAGCAGAATAGTGAGTGCAGCTCTGGAGTATAATACAGGAGATAACTCAGGATCAGTAATGTAATGTATGTACACAGTGACTGCACCAGCAGAATAGTGAGTGCAGCTCTGGAGTATAATACAGGAGGTAACTCAGGATCAGTAATGTAATGTATGTACACAGTGACTGCACCAGCAGAATAGTGAGTGCAGCTCTGGAGTATAATACAGGAGGTAACTCAGGATCAGTAATGTAATGTATGTACACAGTGACTGCACCAGCAGAATAGTGAGTGCAGCTCTGGAGTATAATACAGGATCAGTAATGTAATGTATGTACAGTGAGTTCAGCTCTGGAGGTCTCACATTTCTCTCTCCAGGGTCAGGTCGCCCTCGGTGCTCGGTTCTGGGGTTGGTTCCCGGGGGTCGGTGTCGTCCTCCGGTGATGACAGCTGGGTGGAGGAGCGGCTCGGGATTCCTCGTGGTTTGGGGGTCACCAGTATCCCGGCCATCACGACTCTGTGTAATCTGCAATATCCAGGAATAAATTGATATTAATATGAGGTCGGTATAATGTCGCCTGGTGGGACCTGTTCACACATCAGAGCTGCGTTTTTAGACGTTTTACCCTAATTTCACACCATCCCTTTAATTTAAAGGGGATGTCTATATTCTGCCCACAGGAGTGAATGTAATATGTGGCGTATATAGATGTGTGCAGACAGGATAACACTGGTGACAGCTGTGTATATCGTGTGCTGCCTGTCGCGACTATTCTGGCGACATTACACGGTTATCGGTGCGATCTCTCCTGACCAGCGCTCGCGCTCCGCACTCTCTTCAGCGTCCTCACGTCTCCTAGCAACGTACAGGAAGTGACGTATAACACAAGGATACATGCTGCTGAAGGGAAGTCTACCGGAAGTGACGTATTAGGTGGGCGGGGACACCGGCGCCTCAGAAAAGGCGGGAAAGCGCAGCGTCCTCGTTGTCCGTGGCAATGGTCCTCTGAGGGGAATGGCGGGAGATCTCCCCGTTACCGTGTGGTGCCGGTGTGTGACGATCACTGGCCGTCCTGTGGGTTATATATGGACAGGACTCTCGGAATTTTTCAGTCACCCCTCAATATTTGGTATATTACATAAAATGGCGCCCTCATGACTATTGTTGTGTTTGTGATTGCAGCTGTGAGGGAAATGTGATACCAGGCTCGCGACCCGAGAGTCTCCATAACGGAGGATCCTGTGGGGCATTATCCGGTATATGGTGGATCTCATCTGTGTGTTATCCATCCCGTATATGGCGGCTCTCGTCCGGACAGTTTCCTGGAATGCGGCGGCTCTCGTCCGGACAGTTTACCAGAATGCGGCGGCTCTCGTCCAGACAGTTTCCCAGAATGCAACGGCTCTCGTCTAGTTTGCTAGAATGCGGCGGCTCTCGTCCGGACAGTTTGCCAGAATGTGGTGGCTCTCATCCGGACAGTTTGCTAGAATGCGGCGGCTTTCGTCCGGACAGTTTGCTAGAATGCGGCGGCTCTCGTCCGGACAGTTTCCTGGAATGTGGCGGCTCTCGTCCGGACAGTTTGCCAGAATGCAGCGGCTCTCATCCGGACAGTTTGCCAGAATGCAGCGGCTCTCGTCCGGACAGTTTGCTAGAATGCGGCGGCTCTCGTCCGGACAGTTTCCCGGAATACGGCGGCTCTCGTCCGGACAGTTTGCTAGAATGCGGCGGCTCTTGTCCAGACAGTTTCCCGGAATACGGCGACTCTCGTCCGGACAGTTTGCCAGAATGCGACGGCTCTCGTCCGGACAGTTTGCTAGAATGCGTCGGCTCTCGTCCAGACAGTTTCCCGGAATGCGGCGGCTCTCGTCCGGACAGTTTGCCAGAATGCAGCGGCTCTCATCCGGACAGTTTGCCAGAATGCAGCGGCTCTCGTTCGGACAGTTTGCTAGAATGCGGTGGCTCTCATCCGGACAGTTTGCCAGAATGCAGCGGCTCTCGTCGGACAGTTTGCTAGAATGCGGCGACTCTCGTCCGGACAGTTTGCCAGAATGCGGCGGCTCTCTCCGGACAGTTTGCCAGAATGCAGCGGCTCTCATCTGGACAGTTTGCTAGAATGCGGCGGCTCTCGTCCGGACAGTTTGCCAGAATGGGCGGCTCTCGTCCAGGCAGCTTCCGGAATGCGGCGGCTCTCGTCCAGACAGTTTGCCAGAATGCGACGGCTTTCATCCGGACAGTTTGCCAGAATGCGATGGCTCTCGTCCAGGCAGTTTCCGGAATGCGGTGGCTCTTGTCTGGACAGTTTGCAGAATGCAGCGGCTCTCATCCAGAAAGTTTCACAGAATGCGGTAGCTCTCGTCCGGACAGTTTGCAGATTGCGGCGGCTTTTCCTCTGGGCAGTTTACCGAATACGGCAGCTCTTGTCCAGACAGTTTTCCAGAATGTGGCAGCTCTGGTCCGGACAGTTTCCTGGTATATGGTGGGCTCTCATCTGGACAGTTCTGAAATGGGCTTTATCTGGGAGTTCTTTGAATGCAGACGCTCTAATCTGGCAGTACAAATGCAGAGCCCGCAGCACCCACGGAAAAAGGAAGTTCAACCTCCAGTGGGTGCCCGTCCTATTACAGGGAGTCATCCTAGTGATACATATATAACATAAAGGGGGACAGCACCACATACCAGACTGGGATCTTTATCAATCCTTTATTCCAGCACCCCAGTGCCCGCTTGCACTTGGGTGCTGGAATAAAGGAATGTATAAGAATCCCGTCTGGTATGTGGTGCTGTCCCCTTTATGCTCTAATCTGGGCAGTCCTGGGATGTGGATGCTCTCATCCAGACAGTTTCCTGGAATGCGCGA
Organism: Allobates femoralis; assembly: GCA_033576535.1. NCBI lineage: Eukaryota > Metazoa > Chordata > Amphibia > Anura > Aromobatidae > Allobates > Allobates femoralis. The sequence goes on along the minus strand of JARQOC010000011.1, from coordinate 235,979,674 downwards.
CTCTTGTTCAGACAGTTAACCGGTATGCGGCAAGTATTAATCGGGCAGTTTCTGGTATATGGCTAGTATCGTCGGTGCAGTTTCTCAGAATGCAGCAGCTCTCGTCATGGCAATTTCCTGTTATGCGACAGCTCTCGTGCGGCACTTCCCCAGAATGCGGCCGCATTCCTCCAGGCAGTTTCCCCAATTGCGGCGTTTCTTGTCCAGGCAGTTTCCAGGAATGTGGTGGTCACGTCTCGGCAGTTTCCAGGAATGCGGCGGCTCCCGTCCGGGAGTTTCCCGGAAAGCTGCGTTCTCGTCTGGGCAGTTTCCAGGAATGCGGCAGCTCTCATCCAGGCAGTTTCCCAGAAAGTGGCGGCTCTCAATCGGGCTGTTTCCCGGAATGCGGTGGCTGTTGTGCAGACAGTTTCCCGGAATGCGGTGGCTCTCGTCCAGACTGTTTCCTGGAATGCGACTGTTTTCATCCGGGCAGTTTCCTGGAATGTGGCAGCTCTCATCTGGGCAGTTTCCAAGTATGTGGCGGCTCTCATCCAGGCTGGTTCCCAGAATGCGGCAGCTTTCCTCCAGGTAGTTTTCTGGAATGCGCCGGCTTACGTACAGGCATTTCCCCTGCATGTGGCGGCTCTCGTCCGGGCACTTCACCTGAATGCAGCGCTCTCGTCTGGGCAGTTTCTCGGTATGTGACGACTCTTGTCCGGGCAGTTTCCTGGAATGTGGTGGCTCTCGTCTGGCCTCTTCCGTGGAATGCGGCAGCTCTCGTCCGGCCACTTCCCTGGAATGCAACGGTTCTCGTCCTGGCACTTCTCTGGCATGCAGCGACTTTTCCTGGCGCTTCTCAGGAATACGGCAATGATCTGCTGGTATCATAAATGTGACACCACCAACCTAAACGTAGGGTGTGCCCTTCATGGCAGCACTGTTCTGTAATGAAAGTGCCACTGTCAGCAGTATAATTGTCGTGAAGAATGTGACAAACATCATGGCAGTTCTCTTTCCTCCCCTCTTATCACCTTTTTACCACAACTGCATACAAGATTTCTCGCATGCATTCCCCTCTGGAACTCTGCCCCAACATACCAAACTCTCATCTACCTTGAAAAGGAACCTGAAGACCCACTTCTTCCAACAAGCCTACAACCTGCAGTGAACCGCAGTCTACTATACAGCTCTACATTCCTCTACTGTATCCTCACCCACCCCTTGTAGGCTGTGAGCCCTCTCGGGCAGGGTTTTTTTACTTGTGTGTCTGTTTTGTTCATGATTATTGTACTTGTCTTTGTATGCACCTTTTTCACATGTAAAGCACCATGGAATAAGTGGCTATATAATAATAATCTGTCTATGAACAGTGACTCCACCAGCAGAATAGTGAGTGCAGCTCTGGAGTGTAATACAGGAGGTAACTCAGGATCAGTAATGTAATGTATGTACACAGTGACTGCACCAGCAGAATAGTGAGTGCAGCTCTGGAGTATAATACAGGAGGTAACTCAGGATCAGTAATGTAATGTATGTACGCAGTGACTGCACCAGCAGAATAGTGAGTGCAGCTCTGGAGTATAATACAGGAGGTAACTCAGGATCAGTAATGTATGTACACAGTGACTGCACCAGCAGAATAGTGAGTGCAGCTCTGGAGTATATTACAGGAGGTAACTCAGGATCAGTAATGTAATGTATGTACACAGTGACTGCACCAGCAGAATAGTGAGTGCAGCTCTGGAGTATAATACAGGAGGTAACTCAGATCAGTAATGTATGTACACAGTGACTGCACCAGCAGAATAGTGAGTGCAGCTCTGCAGTATAATACAGGAGGTAACTCAGGATCAGTAATGTATGTACACAGTGACTGCACCAGCAGAATAGTGAGTGCAGCTCTGGAGTATAATACAGGAGGTAACTCAGGATCAGTAATGTAATGTATGTACACAGTGACTGCACCAGCAGAATAGTGAGTGCAGCTCTGGAGTATAATACAGGAGGTAACTCAGGATCAGTAATGTAATGTATGTACACAGTGACTGCACCACCAGCAGAATAGTGAGTGCAGCTCTGGAGTATAATACAGGAGGTAACTCATGATTAGTAATGTAATGTATGTACACAGTGACTCCACCAGCAGAATAGTGAGTGCAGCTCTGGAGTATAATACAGGAGGTAACTCAGGATCAGTAATGTAATGTATGTACACAGTGACTGCACCAGCAGAATAGTGAGTGCAGCTCTGGAGTATAATACAGGAGGTAACTCAGGGTCAGTAATGTAATGTATGTACACAGTGACTGCACCAGCAGAATAGTGAGTGCAGCTCTGGAGTATAACACAGCATGTAATTAGGAATTCATACAGGATAAGTAATATTAATGTAGTGAACACAATGCTAAACCTGAATTGTTCCGATTTCTAATGTATTGGTTACCAGATGAACTAATCTCTCTGTAATCTATAGATATTATATTTATTACAATGATCGTGTCATTCCCGCCTAATTGCAGGTCAAGAAGACTTCATTAATTCAGTTCGGCTGTTAAGCCTGAGATTTACGCGCCTGATTTATGATAAATTAACTAGAGCAAGGTTGTGAGTCCAGGCGCTGGCATCCTGATAATCGGTTTGACCGAGTTATTATATTAAGCTGTGAATATTCGTCCGCTTATGTTTGCAGTGCCGGTTTTATCTTGTCATCTGTTGGGATCTGACTGCCCATCTGTCACTGCCACTTTTCAACCCCCCCTCCCCCCTTCTTCCTTCACCACCTCTGCCAATTTGCTTGTAAAAGATAAGTGTCCTTATAGCCACAAGGACCCCACAAGCTGACTTTGCACTCCCCAAGCAAAACAAAGTCTTGCAGTCAATGCGATATTAGCACATATTCGTAGGTAGACTCATTGGCATCTAGGCCGCCATGCCTCAGGCCAACCATCCCATGGGGTGAAGAGTGACCACATCAGGATGGGGAATCATAAGGGCCACCACTCTCAGTTCAGTCACATGGAAGGAGTTCAAAAAGTAAGTATGATGTTTTTGTAGTTGACCCAGTATTGAACATTGACCTTCACCTCTTAGCAGGGCTGTGGAATCGGTGTCCATCTTGGTGGAGTCAAGAGTTGTTATAAAAGGGGCCGACTCCAGAATAACATAATACATTGGGTACAGTTACTATTGAATATTTACAATTTGTTAAAGTCTTTTGTGTTCTAAAGTTGCATTCCAATAGATATATTTTATGTTCTGCCTAAATAGCTTGTATCATTATGGTGATAAAAAGCCTGATGTTACTAGTTTACTGTTGTAAATTTATGACTTAAACATGAGCCATGTATGAGGGAGTCGAATTCAGGGAAATTGAGGAGTTGGACGTTTGGTTTACTGACTACACCGCCCGACCTCTGGCTATCTCAACTTGTCTTCTACTTCTACTAACTTCCCGCCAGTCTATCCAAGTAGACGTCCGTTAAGAGTATTTTTTTGTTCCCGAATACCTCTTTGTAACTAATCTCCAGAGAACCATGGAAATCGATCATTAACAGTACAAGAAGGGAATGAGCACTGGTACAGGAGCCAAGATTGAGGCTGTAGCCGATGCAAAGACTGAGCTCTCGACTTTTTCCACCAGAAGGCAGCAGTCACCTTGCTGATTGTCCGAGACTGATCCTGACCCTGCCTGATTGTGGGGATTGTAGACTAATCTTCAGGACTATTACTTTACATCCAGTCTGCTCACATATTCGTTCAATTTATTAATTGCACCAACTTATTCTGCAGCGTTGTACAGGGATTGTCATCGTTCACGTTGGCTCTGTTGGTGTGATGTTGTCATAGGTCATATTGAAAATTACAAACCCATCACAGATACATATTTATAATTTCTATGGGATAACCAATGATGAATGAGCCTTTCAAGGATAGGATACCTGCAATCCCTTCATTTGCTGTGAGGTTGAGGATGATACCTTGATCCCTGTTATTCGCGACATGAAACTACGAAAGGCTTTACGAATCAGGACATGATTGGAAACATTTACATGAAGTCTCATAATCACCGGCCGATATTGACTGATACAAGGACCCAGTTGGATCTCCTGAATCCAGAATTGATAGAACAGATGTCTGGGGGGGAAAGAGGGAAGGGGAGACTATTAATAAAGCAGATGTTCAGAGGAGCCATGTGATATAATCTGTATTATCCTCTCTCGGATAATCTCTGATACCCGCACATTCCACCTCTGGCATCAGTCGCGAGCAATCTTTCATCGTCTTGGCTGCCACCTTCTTATTTTATTGCATCGTCTTTGCATCCGTTTTCTGAATTTATTGTTTTGGCCATTTTTACTTTGTTGGTTCACCTTTTAAGTAGTGTTCTTCGATCGTCGATTCCAAGCCACAGCTCCATAGTTTCTGATTTATTTTTCTGTCTGCCCGGTTTGATTGTTTTCCTTCATAGGGAAGAAGTGTCACGCTTCTACAAAAAGGTGGGTGTGCGATTATACAATGGATGTGAGATCAATATGATATAGATATCAGATCCATACGAGATCACTAGAGATTAATAGGAGAGATATATTATGTTGTAGGTAGAAATATATAACATAAATATGAAAATTAAAGAAAAAATAAGACAAAATTGATGCAAAAAAGTGGAATTATATATTTAACCAGGACCGCAACGTTTCGGCTATTCACTAGCCTTTTTCAAGCTGTTTTTGGCTCAAAAAAGGCTAGTGAATAGTCGAAACGTTGCGGTGCCGGGGGAATAAATAAGTCCACTTTGTTTGCATCTATTTTGTTGTGCTGATGTTCCTCTTTTCTTTTATTATCAAGCCTATGGATTTGTGGTAGGAGGGCTCAGCACCCACATTTATTCTTTTGTAGTGCTCATCCGTTTTTGACTATATTAAGATAAATATGATATATCTAAAGATATGAGATAGACATGATATCGCTAGAGATGAGATATAAGATCTTTAAGGATGTGGAATTAATTACATAAATATGAGATGTCTAAAGATTTGAGATAGACATGATATCGCATGAGATGAGAGATAAGATCTTTAAGGATGCGGAATTCATTACATAAATATGAGATAGATATGATATTGCTAGAGATGAGATATAAGAATTTTAAAGATGTGGAATACATTACATAAATATGAGATATCTAAAGATATGAGATAGACATGGTATCGCTAGAGATGAGATCAGATATAAGATAAAGATGAGGGCTATATTACATAAATATGAGATGTCTAAAGATATGAGATATAAATGATATTGCTAGAGATGAGATCAGATATAAGATCTTTAAAGATGAGGGCTATATTACATAAATATGAGATGTCTAAAGATATGAGATATAAATGATATTGCTAGAGATGAGATCAGATATAAGATCTTTAAAGATGAGGGCTATATTACATAAATATGAGATGTCCAAAGATTTGAGATAGACATGATATTGCTAGAGATGAGACATAAGAATTTTGAAGATGTGGAATACATTACATAAATATAACATATTTAAAGATATTAGATAGACATGGTATCGCTAGAGATGAAATCAGATATAAGATCTTTAAAGATGAGGATTATCTACTATATAATCGTCTAATTTGTCTGTAGAGGAAATCCCGCGTCGGTGATTGGTCGTGGGTGGCTGGCGCGACCAATCAGCGGCAGGCGCAGTCCAGCCGCGAATTGGCACGGGAGTTGAACCCATGCACGCCACCGCTACTGTCGGGAGATCAGCGGCACTAGCCCCTGATATCCCGACGGTAGCCGCGTGTCATCTCCTGCCACATGGAGGTCAGCGGCAACGACCGGCGCTAGCAGCGGAAGTACCCCGACCGCCATATTGGAACACCCAAGTTATGGGTATTCCGATATGGCGGCCGGGATTCAAATCTCCCACCAAGCCGTGCGGGACAACAATCAACGACCTCAATACTACGCCCTAGAGCAGTGATGGCGAACTCCAGGCCTCGAGTGCCACACACAGTGCAGGTTTTCAGGATTTCCTTAGAGTTTGACAGTTGGTAGATTGAATGGCAACTGTCAAATGCAATGGAAATCCTGAAAACCTGGACTGTGTGTGGCACTCGAGGCCTGGAGTTCGCCATCACTGCCCTAGAGTGACAGGGTCCCAATGACCACCATATCATTGCTGCATCGCTGGTGAGATCTGACTGTTTGACATCTCACCAGCGATCACTTAGTGACGCTCCAGCGATCCCTACCAGGTCGTATCGTTGTCGGTATTGCTGGAGTGTGAAGGTACCTCACTGCATTATTCTTAGATCTTCATAAATAAACTACATACATATTCTAGAATACCCGATGCATTAGAAACGGGCCGCCATCTAGTGTTACATAAATATGAGATGTCTAAAGATTTGAGTTAGACATGATTTGCTAGAGATGAGATATGGGATATAAGTAAGGCTGTGGAACCGGTGTCCATTTTGGTGGAGTTGGGTTCAGTGAAATTAAGGATTTGGAGTCCGAGGTTTCGATTACTGACCTCACAGCCCTGAATATAAGATCTCTAAAGATGAGAGAAATGGATGTGAGATCAACAATTCCCTTCTTCTTACCAGGCGGCTGGAGCTGTGTCTCGATTTCGTCGAAGGCTTACAGCATCGGATCCAGAGTTGACATTGCCAGCTATCGCACTTGGTTCGGGCATGCAGGGACTCGGTCCAGCCTGTATCTTTCTCCGTAAGGGAATTGCCGAGAAACAAGCGGTAAGAGCCCGAGTAAGGTGTCCCCTTCATGTCTACAAGTAGTAGAGCTGAATGGTTCACGTAGCTTCATTATTGTGTTAACATTACATGATGTTATATCGCGGTGTTCTACTAGCATTTTTTATGGTTTATTTTAATACTAGTTTTATTTTTCATTTTCAGAGGTCAGAAATGTATGGTTTTTATATTAGTGCCCAGCTGAGATATCATTTCTTTTTTTTTTTTCTAGTACCGAGAACTGGGAACAGATGAGATTGAAGGTAAGAGCGAAAGCATGACACAATCGGAAAACTGATGACCTTGTAATTAGTAAACCCCATCTATACAGATACTATCAGTAATTCTCAGTCTTCCGCCCCTTGTAGAATTACGTGATGCCTTTCTGGAGTTTGACAAGGACAGGGATGGCTTCATCACCTGCAAAGACCTTGGGAATCTGATGAGGATCATGGGGTATATGCCCACCGAGATGGAGCTTATAGAACTGTCCCAGCAGATCAATATGAACCGTGAGTATCACAGGATGGGTAACTTGTAGAGATCTCCTTGTTTGCGGGGGTTTCCTCCAGGTTCCACTCTCCAAAGACATGATGATAGGGAACATAGATTGTGAGCCTGAGTGGGAAAAGTGATGCTGGTGTATGTAAAGTGGAATTAATGGTGGCATATAAGTGAATTATTATTACCGAGGGAAGAGTGAAGGAGACAATAAGAGGAGTAGTCAGGTCACCCTCTCTCCTCCATGTATGGTGCAGTTGCCATTTTTTACTTTCACCCCCTTCTTGTCTCCAGTAGGAGGTCGTGTTGACTTTCAGGACTTTGTGGACCTGATGACACCAAAACTCCTGGAGGAGACGGCTGGGATGATCGGAGTAAAGGAACTGAGGGATGCCTTTAAGGAGGTGAGAGGTTCTTGTATGACTATGGGCCTGACTGTGATAGTAGAAAAGAGCAATCAGCTATATACACAAGACGCATAGACAATTAATAGAGTTGGGGATGTGTATGATTAATATTATTATTAAGTATTTATATAGCGCCATTAGGTTACATGGCGCTTTACAAGTGAGAGGGTAGACAAAGACAAGTGTAAAAACGACGACAAATCGACAAATCAGTCATACGGGTACAATAGGGCCGAGGATCCTGTCCGCGAGGGCTCACAGTCAACATCACTCCATTACAATGGAGCACCCACAAAGCCCCGCTCTAATGATTGGTGGAGGAGGTGCCAACTAATGGGTCTCCAGTTTTCATGGTTGTATTTTTTTCTTTTTAACCATCTAAGCCTCAGCTATGGATATACAGGTGAATCTCAATGAATTAAAATATCATCAAAAAGTGACTTTATTTCAGTAATTCAATACATAAAGTGACCACATCTATTATATAGAGTCATTACACACAGAGGGATCTATTTCATGTGTTTATTTCTGTTAATGTTGATGATTAATCAAACCCAAAGGTCATTATCTCAGAAAATCAAAGTAGGGAGGATGAAGGGTATGAGAGATAAAATATGACCTAAATAGGTATCAGAGGCTTCACGTTGTGTGGTTGTGATAGTCACAAACACTATAAAAGCAGATCACGGCTGCTGCAGTCCCCAGAGTGGGGCATATAGAGTAGGGAGGATGAAGGGTTAAACACCGCGCTGCTGTATTACACCAGACATCAAAGGGTGAATATAATATTGATTTATTAGTCAACGCATTTAAGGGCTCCCTAGCCCCTTCCTCAGGAGAAATCAATATCATATTGCCATGTTTCTGCTAATAAATCAATATTATATTCACCCTTTGATGTCTCGTGGAATACGGCAGTGAGGTTTTTAACCCTTCATCCTCCCTACCTTTGGGTTGTCATTGGCTGTAAGCCATAATCATCAACATTGACAGAAATAAGCACATGAAATAGATCCCTCTGTGTGTAATGATAGATGAATAATAGATGCGTTTCACTGTATGTATTGAATTACTGAAATAAATAACTTTTTGCTGATATAGTAATTCACTGAGATGCTCCTGTATTATAGCAGCCAATAATATAAAATCCGGTACAAGCAAAAATTCAAAACAACCAATCAGATTCCACCTTTGTTTTTCTTATTGATTTGATTGGGTAAATTATAATTGTTTCTACCCTTGCCATTTCACTCCATACTCTCGTATTGTCACATATTCACAGTTCGACGCTAACGGCGATGGCGAGATCACGTTAGATGAACTTCAGCAGGCCATGCAAAGGCTTCTGGGAGAGAAACTGACCAATAATGAAATCGCCGACGTCGTCCGGGAAGCTGATTTGAATGGGGATGGGACGGTGGATTTTGAAGGTAGGAGGAGGTTTCTAATACTTAATCTCTCGTACCCCCATCTCCCAACTTTATTCACGTCACCTTCCTACTGTCTCTCGCAGAGTTTGTTCGGATGATGTCGCGTTGAAGTCGTACTGAGAAGATCGCAGACAACTCAATATTGTCTTACCCTCACAATGCCATATCATTTACGACGCCTCACAAGCCTCCGTGTCTAATGTTTGGATGTAGCTGTGAGTAGGCGACCCCCCTGGTGTTATATACAAGATCTGCTCCCTCCACCATTACTGTGAATAAACTTAATTCTACTTTTGTAACTTCTTGTGCCGTGTTTATATATGCCTCGTGGGTAGCACTGCAGGAATCGCAACTTTTGATCACCAGGTTATGGATTCCAAGGTTCTTGTTGTCGCCACCATGTAGTGTCGAGCTTGTTGATCAGACAATCTTTCTGTGGTCCGGTGTCTGACACAATAATGAGACTCCGCAGTCCCTAGTGATCAATATGTGATCCCTGGTGATCTAGTAATAATAATAATCTTTATTTATATACGCTTTATTCAGAGGTTTATATACAGTCATAAGTAACAGTTATGAAAAATACAATAATTAAAGCAAAATAATGACGTCCCTGCTCGTAAGAGCTTACAATCTAACGACAAGGTGGGGGTGACACAAAGTGCAGAAGCTTACTTACAATGATGGTCCAGTCAACTGGAGGAAATGGGGAATAGATAAGAGCTGCATGAGCGGCCACCAGCTCATCTGATTAGAGCTTATGTTCAGGGAAATACTGAATACCCTATGCCTCAATGACTTCGATTAGGGAGAATGATAGGCCGCCCTAATAAGATGTGTTTTTAGGGAGCGCCTAAAACTATGTAAGTTGTGGATAGTCCTCCTAATTTCTTGGGGTAGAGCATTCCAGAGGATTTGTGCAGCCCGGAGAAGTCTTGGAGCCGGGAGTGGGAGGATAGGATTAGTGCAGATGTTAGTCTAAAGTCGCGAAGATAACGGGTGGGGTGATAGAGTAGAAAAGTAGTAGAAAACAAACCATTTCCTGTCAATCAAATGGATGATGTTGGTCATTGGTCTAATGATAGCTGCTATCTGGAGATTTTCTTTCACCCAGTATACTTAGTATTCAATTACCGAGAGCCTGCCACCTCCACAATGTTACTATTGTGTTGCAGTTTACCGTAACGACTCTGGGATACCGTAGTAATGCGGTGAGTCCGCTAAGTGACAGTGGAAGGTATTTGTTATGATCAGACTATTTCCTGTTTATCATTGGAGCCTCTTCATCTCGTGCAGCCGGTGAGCGCCTTGTGCATCTCCAAGACTGAGCTCTGGATTTTCTCCTGGAGAATTAACCTCTTTTTTCCCCAGCTGCTTTTGCTCGTCATCCTCAACTGCCTGGAATAGTAGGTCACCTACAGATATGACAGATCTACACATTTGTGTCCATCTGACTTCAGAACTCTATTGTCAAGCTGAAATCTATATGTCTTATTCTCCATTATGACGGAAGTAACAACTGTTCACAATCTTTAGGACATTGTCACATATCAAAGTCAAACATCAGAAAAACTCTGATATCAGATAATGACATTGACTTTGATAATGACTTTGACCTTTGAGAGACACGGTCATATATCAAAGTCAAACATCAGAAAAACTCTGATATCATATAATGACTTTGACTTTCATAAATGACTTTGACAAATGACTTACTTTGACAGACATGGTCATATATCAAAATCAACATCAGAAATATTCTTGATACCTGATAGATGACTTTGATAAATGACTTTGACTTTTGAGAGACATGGTCATATATCAAAGTCAAAAAAATCAGAAAATAATTCTGATATCAGATAATGACTTTGATAAATGACTTTGACAAATGACTTATACTTTGATAGACATGGCCATATATCAAAGTCAAACTTCAGAAATACTACTGATTACCTGATAATGACATTGAATAAATTGACTTTGATAAATGACTTTTGATAAATGACTTATTGAAGACCACGTCCTAAAATGGACACTGCACATCACATTCCTAACCGAAAACCCTGTGTGTGCTGATGAGATCAAAAAGCTGAAGCAGGTCATCTATACTATGGTCACACCCAAAGTTTCAGTGCGATGTGACCTTTTAGCAACAGCAGAATTTTGCATGCTGCTCTGGATGTGACCCAAGATGGCTTAGAAGAGGAAGTATAATCCTACTTAATAATACTTTTTTCCTTTCACTTTAAGAGGCCTACAGGTGAGTATCACAGTTCGGTGACCCCATGGGACACATCTATGTGTTACTTATCACACGTAACAGCTCAATGTTTAACGCAAAAGTGTAATCGGCATTACAATTTACATTCCTCTCCTCCCTGCAGAAATCTTCCACTAGAAGCGAAGCCAACGGTCACATCATTAACATACGTACAAAATAAGTGATGGCGGCATCCACATCTCTGTACAGATCTGACAATTTTTCACGTTTTGCACACCTCACTTATTTCCTTTAAACATGGCAAACCTTTCTTGCCAGCTCTTTGAGCCAGACATCGGCCCCTTTACAACATCGGCCCTTCTCCTTGATCTGTGTTTGGAGAATCACTAGGAATCCTCCAGAAGAGCGGCTTTCTGGGAACGTTTCTTTGGTGACCTCGATATTTGCAAACTTTGTAGCTGACAACACAACAAGTGAAAGTAATGTGGAGCCTGATCACCAGACACCCACTGTCCTAGAAGGAAACCCTGAATCATACTGCCATATGGTGACCATTATTATTATGTTTCGGCGTTTGGCTCGATCTCGAGCCACAGCGACTTGATAGATGAATGCCCTGTAGAAAGATCGATCTTGTGCAGCGTTGATACTCCACCAGGGTGTTCTTCAAGCCTAGAATGGTCCACTAGGGTCTTCTCCAAGCCTAGATAGCTCCACCAGGGTCTTCTCCAAACATCTAAAGCTTTCCCCTAGGGTCTTCTCTAAGCCTAGTTAGGTCCACAAGGGTTTTCCAACTTGTCCACAGTCTCTCTAAGCAGTTAGGTCCACCAGGTCTTTCCAAGCCTAGATAGGTCCACCAGGGTCTTTTCAAGCCTAGATAGCTGCCACAGGGTCTTCTTCAAGCCTAGATAGCTCCACCAGGGTCTTCTCCAAGCCTAGATATGCCCACCGGGGTCTTCTCCAAGCCTAGATAGGTCCACCAGGGTCTTCTTCAAGCCTAGATAGCTCCATCAGGGTCTTCTCAAGCCTAGATAGGTCCACCAGGGTCTTCTCCAAGCTAGATAGTCCACCAGGGTCTTCTCCAGCCTAGATTCACCAGGCATATTTTATATTAGCTGTACTCAAATATATCACTGTGTTATCTGTCGTGTCACATAGGACTGCAGGAGACATCTACTACATTATCTGTACTCAGAGATATCACTGTGATATCTGTGGTGTTACATAGGACTGCAGGTGACATCTACTACATTATCTGTACTCAGATGAGATCACTGTGTTATCTGTGGTGTTACATAGGACTGCAGGTGACATCTACTACATTATCTGTACTCAGAGGATATCACTGTGTTATCTGTGTGTTACATAGGACTGCAGGTGACATCTACTACATTATCTGTACTCAGAGATATCACTGTGTTCTGTGGTGTTACATAGGACTGCAGGTGACATCTGATACATTATCTGTACTCAGAGATATCAATGTGTTCTGTGGTGTTACATAGGACTGCAGGTGACATCTACTACATTATCTGTACTCAGAGCTATCACTGTGTTATCTGTGGTGTTACATAGGACTGCAGGTGACATCTACATTATCTGTACTCAGAGATATCACTGTGTTATCTGTGGTGTTACATAGGACTGCAGGTGACATCTACTATATTATCTGTACTCAGAGATATCACCGTGTTCTGTGGTGTTACATAGGACTGCAGGTGACATCTACTACATTATCTGTACTCAGAGATATCACTGTGTTATCTGTGGTGTTACATAGGACTGCAGGTGACATCTACTACATTATCTATACTCAGAGATATCACTGTGTTATCTGTGGTGTTACATAGGACTGCAGGTGACATCTACTACATTATCTGTACTCAGAGATATCACTGTGTTATCTGTGGTGTTACATAGGACTGCAGGTGACATCTACTACATTATCTGTACTCGAGATATCACTGTGCTATCTGTGGTGTTACATAGGACTGCAGGTGACATCTACTACATTATCTGTACTCAGAGCTATCACTGTGTTATCTGTGGTGTTACATAGGACTGCAGGTGACATCAACTACATTATCTGTACAGAGGTATCACTGTGTTATCTGTGGTGTTACATAGGACTGCAGGTGACATCTACTACATTATCTGTACTCAGAGATATCACCGTGTTCTGTGGTGTTACATAGGACTGCAGGTGACATCTACTAAAAAATCTTATTGATAGCTATCACAATGTAGTAATGATAAACTGAACTCTGCTACATCTGAGGATCAAAGGGTTGCTATGCACAATTGTCACTTTACTGTACATATTGCCTTCGGGGCTATTCTGGGAATATGTACTTTATGGCGGTGTAGATACAGTGTGCAGTATATGGCGGTGACATGTGAAGCGTGGTATTGATAAACACGGAAGATGTTACAGGCCTGACTGGTGGAGGGGGGGGAGCACTGACTTCTCTGTTAAAGTGCAATGAATAGATGATAAATGATCTGTGGAATAGGTAACAGAGCGCGGCGGCAGAGGTGTGTGTACATGGTGGGGGTTATATCCTACAGCCGGATCATCTACAGTCAGCTGGGTAAGCAGAACTATAGGACTATAGTCTGAGGTGTATGAGTGTGTGATATAATGTGCACTGTATGTATTACGTGTATTGCCAAATGCCAGAATAATGAGGGACAATGTTTTAAGGCATTCTTATTACTTCCTGCAGTCACAAGTTTGCATACACTAAGATTACCTGTAAACAATTTGGGACAGCCCATATGATGATGTCATGTGTTTGGAAGCTTCTGATTTATTGGCCACATCTGAGTTAATTAGACACACACCTGTGGTTTTGACGCACCCAGGGCAGGGTACTCAGCTCTCAGGCTCGGTCTGGGATGACACGGGTGGCTGCCCGAGGCTGAGGTCAATGGTTAAATAAGGAAAATAAAGTATATATAAGTTCGTGACGCCACCTGCAGTACCTGGTGATGCTCACCAGCGCCGCTACAGTCCTCCAGTGGTCGATGGTATTGCGGCAATGATGATATAGTCCTCCGCAGGCAGGACTGGACCGTCGGGCAGCGATTCTGTAAGAAAACAGTTCATGCTAGAAAGGAGGCAGCAGAGTCGACAAGTCACTTCACCGGGTACTTTACTGGAGCTTTTGAAAAGTCATCACAGGTCACAGTTCAGTAAGATGTCACAGCGACAAATGCTACGGGTGCTGCAAGTTGAATTTCTGGCTGATAGATGGATCCCTCACTGTGTGCCATTCCTACTCCCTCCGTCCCTTGCCTCCCAGTGGCGGTGAAGTCTGATCTCTTAAAGATTAATCTGACCTCCTGCTGTTCCTTGTTCTCCTCTCCCTTGTACCCGTCGGGTGAACCTTCTCTGGACACTGCAGTGGCCTGCTGTTCCTGATTCCCCTCTCTCTGGGCTCATTGGGAGTCAGGGCCGTATCTAAAGATAACCCTGGACATCGGATTTCTGTGAGCCTTGAAGGAACTCACAGGTGTGGGATCCGGTACCCGGTTTCTTTCCTGGGGCAAACTCTCTGGTTACTTCTTGCTCCTCACATTGAGTGAACTCTCATCTTGAGTTTCTTTCTTCTTTCCTTCCTTCTGGGATCTATTCTTGCTGTCCTGGGTCCCTCAGCCAAGGAGACACTCCTTTCTCCCCCAGACTGACTGCCTGGCTCCTGAGTCCTAGACTCCTCTAGACTGACTCTCTAACTCCAACTACTCACTAGTTCCCCCTGGAGGTCACTATATACCCTCCCGGGGTCCCTCCCACCTGCTGACTAGTGTGGGGTGTGAGTTCTAGGGTTCCACCTACCGTCCATAGTTCCATTTGCAGTGGGGTGACTACACCGGTTTTATGGGTGTAGTACCCCTTTTGTGGCACCTGCATAGTGGGGCACCACATATGTATTTTAATGTACCTCTGAAACACACTACTTCTTTGTGTAGCATCATGGGAAAGTCTAAGGAAATCATCCAAGATATCAGGAAGAGAATTGTGGACTTGCAGAAGTCTGGTTCATCCTTGGGTGCAATTTCCAGATACCTGAAGGTGCCTCGTTCATCTGTACTAACAATTATACGCAAGTACAAACAAGATGGGAATGTCCAGCCATCATACCGCTCAGGAAGAAGACGGGTTCTGTGTCCCAGAGATGAATGTACTTTGGCCGACATGTGCATATCAACCCAAGAACAAAAGCAAAAGACCTTGTGATGATGATGGCGGAAGCTGGTAAGATTGTGTCATTATCCACAGTGAAACGAGTACGGTAACAACATAGGCTGAAAGGCCGCTCTGCCAGGAAGAAGCCATTACTCCAAAAGAAACAAAAAAAAGCAAGATTAATGTTTGCAAATGCACACAGGAACAAAGACCTACATTTTAAGAGACGTCCTAAAATTGATCTGTTTGGCCATAATAACCATCGTTGCGTTTGGAGGAAAAAGGGAGAAGCTTGGAAGCCTAAGAACACCATCCTAACTGTGAAACATAGAGGAGGCAGCATCATGTTGGAGGGTTGTTTTGCTGCAGGAGGGACTGGTGAACTTCACAATATAGACGGCATCATGAAGAAAGAAGATTATGTGACAAATACTGAAGAAACATCTCAAGACATCAGCCAGGAAGGTAAGGCTTGAGTGGAAATGGGTCTTCCAAATGGACAATGACCTGAAGCTACTGCCAAACTGGTTACAATGTGGTTTAGGTTAACAAAAGTCAATGTTCTGGAGTGGCCATCACAAAGTCCTAATCTCAATCCTATTGAACATTTATGGAAAAAGCTGAAAAAGCTGCGAGCAAAACGACCTACAAACATGGCTCAGTTACACCAGATCTGTCAGGAGGAATGGGCCCAAATTGCTACAACTATTGTGAGAAGCTTGTGGAAGGATCCAAAACATTTCATCCAAGTCATACAGTGTAAGGGCAATGACACCAAATACTATTGAAATGTATGTAAACTTGTAACTGCAGAAAGTAATAAAAATGCCTTAAAATATTCTCTCTCTCAATATTCTGGCATTTGGCAAATATTAATAATTATGGTTCATCGTAATTGACCTAAAACAGGAAAGGTTTATTCTGATTTCATGTCAGATAGTGAGAAAATCATGCAGATGTGTCTTTCTCTATAGTGGATGTGTGGCTCCCCTGAGGGTCCAGTCGCCACAGAGGTACTGCACCTCAGCCAGAGGCGTGGTGCCCCACTCTCGGGTAAAGAGGGGACACTATCCAGTACCCACAAACCAGCATCCAACACCACACCACTCTAAGCCAAGAGATTCGGGCGGACCCTTTTTAGGGTCAGGCTGGAGGGAACTGGGAAGAGAGTGCGGGTAGAGGAACAAGAGTAGGGGAGCAAGAGGAAGTGTAGATATACAAAGGGTAAAAACACGAGGAGGAGGAGCAGTGAGTTGGAGCAGCAGTGAGTTAGAGGGAGCCATGGGAGACAGCAGGAGTATGAGGAAGAGACATCCTGAGGACTGGAGCCGGAGGAGCTCGTCCCAGGGCAGAGAGGCGAGAGAGAGAAGCTCCAGGGAGGATGAAGGAGCTCTGAGGGGAGGCTCTGTCCAGGGAAGTGGGACTACCTTCGGTTGCCACGGAGCCCTGGCCGGAGGGACTGCGTTCCAGTGACTGCCAGGAGCGACTTGCTGGAGGAGCTATGCCACAGATGGGACCAGCCCCAGACTAGTGGAAAGACTTTAAGCTACAGCTAGCGATCCAGAGGCTACTGTGTCTGTATGTGCAGCAGCCGCAACTACACGTAATCGCTTAAAAGGTGGCCGCATAGGACCAAGGGACAGTGAGAAAGTCGCCCGACAGAACCCGAGGCCACTGGCTTGGGACTGCATGTGAGGCGCAGGGCAGGAGGGCGAGAGCTAGCGCAGGAGTCGACCTAGAAAGGTACACATGAAAGGGGTACCGGACAAGTGCTACCAATCTACCCAGGAGTGGCTGGATCCCTTGCTTGGAGGACGCAGCACCAGGCTGGCTGGTGAGCCTATGAACTGTGAGTAAACTGTGAACACTGCACCCAGCTGTGTCCTCTACTTTATTTACTGCGCCACCTGCCCTGTGTTAAATCGATAACCATCTACTAATAGACTTTATAACTGCCCTGGGACCACACTCTACCCATGGAGAGTGATAACAACCCAACTGCGTCACCAACTGCCCCAGAGGATCTGCACTGCAGCGTCGGCCATCCATCTAATTGCCGAAAACCACGGGGTGGCGTCACAAATGAATCCCCTCAAACGTTCCCCCCATTTTTATGACACCGCCAGGGTCACGAAGCCGGGTGAGTCACCGTGACATCCCCAAGAGAATCTGAAGGCCCAGTTCCGAGTATCCCACAGCCCTGGTGGGCGCGTCAGATGGAAACTTCTGGTTTCAACTGTATGTACCTACAGATGAAGCCTGCCAAGATGTTCTAGAAAAATATCAAGTACATACTAAAGGACTCTAGATCTTGTTCATGAATACAATGCCAGAACTATAGTGAAGACTGACACTCAAGACAGAGCGGTGAGGGACTAATGGGGGGTAGATTACTCCAGGTTCTGTACTTTTGTGCCTATGATCGTCTTGATTTAAAGTGACAGTACAGTCGTTGGTGTTGGTAGGGTTTGTACGCCGTAGGGATTGATCCACCGATGCATCAGATGAGTGGAGTCCTCCAGGTTTTACTTTCATATACTCCTCAATAAATGTTTGTGGTGGCAGCCCATCGGATGTGATCTGCATCGTGTCTGCAGCCCTTTAAGTCTGACGTCTGCTGCTGCTGTTCTATAAACTTCCTCTCTTTGTATCTCGGAGCCGCTCGTCTCTAAGACTTTAAAGTTCTTCATCTCTGACTATAGCAGGACCGATCTCGTCCCCGGTGAGTGCGGCTTATCATTTACTTCTGTGTGATGATTTGTGACTACCGTTATCAGTGATTACGTATCCAGATGCACCAAATGCAATCTATTGTTCCCTGTTATCAGCAGTTCTCCAATAAGATGAGTGAGGGGATGTGCAGGACCCTCGCGGCATCCGTGCATTATAGGGCGAGTTATGAAGGGACCGTACACATCAGCGAGTGATAAATACAGAAACTACAACCACAGGATCTAACACCTTGGTAAATCTGTACCGTAGTAAACGTTCCTGACAATGTCGTTTCTGCTGCAGATCTAAGATGGATGCCGTCATCTCCTTCAACTCGTCGCCTTTTCAATTCTTACGAAAATGCTTTAGAAATCTGGGTAAGTGTCATATTTCCAATAATATTTGTATATAGAAGCCTTTCCTGGAGATGGTTGGACTCTTGCGGAGAGCGAAAGAGGGAAAGAGTGTGGGCGCAGATCTAAGAGTAACGTAGTGAAGGAAGAGCGGCACTCACCGGCAAATTCACTTGCAAAGGACTTCATTCCATGTGATAAAAGGTTACATTGTGCAGGGAGGGATCGGCAGGGTGGGATGATGGCCACCATTTTGCGTAGTTGCGCTTCGACGGGTCACCTGGAATAAAGTTCTTTTGCAAGTGAATTTGCCGGTAAGTGTCGCTTTTCCTTCACTAAATTTGATTGTCTCTTACCGGTAGAGTTGAGCAACGCCAGTTTTTGTCCACGTTTAGCTGAAACAAGTTGACTCTAGCCTCTTACATTAGCCAGTGCCCAGTCGCAGATCTAAGTGTAGATTGTTAAATTCGGCTAGTTGTGTAAAAGATATGATAGGTAGGGATGAGCGAGTACCGTAATATTCGTACTCGCTATACTCGCAACGAGTAGGTACCGGTACTCGGTACTCGTTGCGAGTATAGCGAGTACAAATACTTTCGCAGTGTATCTATAGATACACTGCGAAAGTAGCCTAAACATGATTAAAAGTTGTTAAAAATAATAAAACTTCATACTCACCTGTTCGACGCCTGCATCGGGACCGGCAAAGAAGACATCCGAAGGACCTGTGACTACCAGCCAATCAGATGGCCGGTAGCGATCTGGCCAATCAGATGACAACCACGTGATCGCTAGCGGCCACCTGATTGGCCAGATTGCAAGGTACTAGGTGTCCTGCCAGGACCTTGCAAACTGGCCAATCAGGTGGCCGCTAGTAATCTAGCTAGGTTGTGACGTGACGCCATCTGATTGGCCAGATCGCTACCGGCCATCTGATTGGCTGGTAGTCACAGGTCCTTGTCCGGGGATCGGATGTCTTCTGGGACGGTCCCGGTGCAGGTGTCGGACAGGTGAGTATGTAATTTTATTATTTTTAACAACTTTTAATCACTTTTAGGCTACTTTCGCTACTCCTGAGTATTAGGACTACTCGCTACACCTGAGTACTCATAAATATTCAGAAAGTAGCGAGTAGCCGAATACCGCTACTATTCGGCGAGTTCCGAATAGTAGCAAGTATACTCACTCATCCCTAATGATAGGTTTGTGCACATCTTGTCTTGGCCTTTGTATACGGCATATCGAATCACTCAGTGGTTGTTTGTCCATAAATTTGGTGTTGTCCGGCATGCAGCTCAGCTCCGGAGCAATCGGGTTCTCCTGTTGAAGAATTTGTCAAGTCAGTCTGCTGCAAGGAGGTGGATCCGGTTGGGTTGCTCAGCGCTTCTGCAGACAACTCAGGATCTTGCTTCGTTCTTGAACTTTTTATTATGATACAGTGAAGATCAGTACATTACAGTGCGATATCACAGTAGGGTTCACAACGCGTTTCGGCTAACCCAATCTATCTATTGGTCTGATTGAAACTAGACACAAAAAATATTGTAAGATACGAATATACATAAAAACTCTGGGTGGATCCACCAAACCAATTAGAAGGGAGGATCTTTTGGAGGCACAAGAAGGAAGACATAACCCAGTGGCGTTACTACCGGCATAGCAGACGTAGCGGTCGCTTTGGGGCCCGGCGCTTGTGGGGGGCCCGGACCCAGCGCCGCTACGCTGCTATCCGGTCAGCTGCGCTGGCCCTACGATTACTTATCCCTGCCGGCATTTCTTCCTGGTGACCGGCGGGCGGAGGCAATGACATCACATTGCCTGTGCGCCGGAGGAGGAAGCAGGAAGAAGCCTGATGAAGCCGGAGCGCGGTGCAGAGCAGCCGGCAGGGATAAGTAAGTTTAATGATGCATGGATCTGTATTCCTTTACAGGTGTGCAGGGGAGGGGGGGCCCTGTATACCACCACTGGGGCTGCCTGTATACACCACCACCGGGGCCCTGTATACCACCACTGGGGCTGCCTGTATACACCACCACTGGGGCCCTGTATACCACCACTGGGGCTGCATGTATACACCACCACTGGGGCCCTGTATACCACCACTGGGGCCCTGTATACCACCACTGGGGCTGCCTGTATATACCACCACTGGGGCTGCCTGTATACAACACCACTGGGGCTGCCTGTATACACCACCACTGGGGCTGCCTGTATATACCACCACTGGGGATGCTGTATATACTGCTGGGGCCTGTGTATACCACTGGGGAGGCTGCTGTAATACTGCTGGGGCCTGTATATACCACTGGGGAGGCTGCTGTATACCACTGGGACTGCTGTATATACCACTGGGGAGGCTGCTGTAATACTGCTGGGGCCTGTATATACCACAGGGGAGGCTGCTGTATACCACTGGGGCTTCTGTATATACTGCTGGGGCCTGTATATACCACTGGGGAGGCTGCTGTAATACTGCTGGGGCCTGTGTATACCACTGGGGCTGCTGTATATACTGCTTGGGCCTGTATATACCACTGGGGAGGCTGCTGTAATACTGCTGGGGCCTGTGTATACCACTGGGAAGGCTGCTGTAATACTGCTGGGGCCTGTATATACCACTGGGGAGGCTGCTGTATACCACTGGGGCTGCTGTATATACTACTGGGGCCTGTATATATCACTGGGGCTGCTGTAAATACTGCTGGGGCCTGTAAGGGGGTGTGTCTTGAAGGGGGCATGTCATTTGGGGCGTGTCTTGGAGGGGGCCCCATTCAAAAGTTTGCTATGGGGCCCTGCCAGTTCTAGTTACGCCCCTGACATAACCTATATATAGGTTGCAGTCTAGACCATATGAAATTACCTGAGGAAGGCTATTTGTACTACTGTATGGCCGAAACGCATTGTGAACCCTACTGTAATAATGTACTGATCTTCACTATATATCATAGTAAAAATTTGAAGAATGAAGCAAGATCCTGAATTGTCTGTAAAAGCTCTGAGCAACCCATCCGGATCCATCTCCTTGCAGCAGATATTTCCAATAATAAGCATTTACAGGGACTCTGTCAGGTCATTTTTCAGTATGATACTAATATTACCCTTGAATAGTATCTGGACAGACCTTTTCAAACATGTAAAAATCATTACTGTGCCCTCTGTAGTTTTCTTGCTATAAGTATTTTCACAGCCTGCAGGCAGCTGCTGCATTAGTCCGGTCCATTACTTTCACTCCCGAGCAGTATGTCAATTTTATTTAAATAACCACGCTTATCCAAGCTGGTATTTTGTCCCTCCTTTCCCTCTGTGCTGAAGTCAGTCATTGAAAATCTTAGCCTTCTGCAAGCTCCTTTGGAAGGGGGAGCAGTTTTTTGCTACACTGTATGGTGTCTGTGAGAGATTTCTACCTATTTATATGATTGTTGGTTTTCCTGCATACATGTAATGTGTGTATCTACTGAGTAAATGAACAAATGTTCATATAAACACAAAGAAATATCTCAGCACACACTACACACATGCCTCAGATACACACAATGAAGATGTTAGAGGTGCAGCTGCTAAGAGCACACACCTCCTCCCCCATCCTGTCTCCTCTGCACTGTGCCTGGAGAATGGCACACACAACAGGATACAGATCCCCCATGTGAGTGATTTCCACTGCTTTGGTTGTGAGCTTACACAGGAGGGCAGTGCAGGGCAGTGATATCACTACATGAATATTCATTCCTTAGGGAGTGAGCAGCAGAGAATTAAGTGATCACTCACTGTGATTGACAGATGGAATGAATCCTTTATTCTGAAGTTTACAGAGGATAGGGGGAGTATAAATAAAAGAAATACATGAATAGAGAGAGCTTCACCAGAGGAATTAGAAAATGATAGCAGATACATATGGATTTTTGACCTGGTGGATTCCCTTTGAAGCAGGGGTGTGGAACTCCAGTCCTCAATGGCTGCAAATAGTACAGGTTTTCAGGATTTCCTTAGTATTGTACAGGTGATAATATAATCACTTGCACTGGTGTTAATTCCCTGAGCAATGCTAAGGAAATCCTGAAAACATGACCAGTTGGCGGCCCTCGAGGCCTGGAGCTCTCCACCTCTGATTTAAAGGAACACTTTGCACAAAATTGATAGGCTGTGGTATACCATAAAGGGGCGGAAGATGACACAGACTCCCAGGTCCAGGCTCCACCCCCTCGGACCCTGCATTATAAGTAATAAGCTGCAATATCCCTCTCAACCTGTAGTCAATGATTGCATTGTTGTGGAAGAAAGCAGCCATGTTTTTCTAATCCTGGACATCCACTGTGGAGACACAGGGGTCAGTGGGTACTCACATCCACTGTTACAGCCGCCTTTAGAAAGACTGCATGGACCAGGGCTCATCCCACTGAATGCCCGGACTAATTACCCGTGGGCAGAGCTCTACTCAGACAACGCAGGGTGAGGGAACCATACAATCATAAGACTTTATTGGATCCCCAAAACTAAAAGGCATATAACACATAGCCAAGCAAATCACACAATTAACAGACAAAAGAGTCTCACCCTTCTGCTTGCTCACCAGGGATTAAAATATTTGTGCCTTAGGGCTTCCAGGGCCGCTTGTTTCAATTCAGCAGCACCCCGGCTTTGGTGGGCACCCACTGAAAAGGGATAGCAGAAAGCTTAGGAAGCTGACCGAGCATAGCAATATCTGAAGCCAGGTGACCAAATTGTCCCAACCTGGGTATCTTCCAGCTGAATTCTAGGATTCCAGGCTGAAGTACTGCAGGATATGATCCAGTGTTATGATCTTCTAGCTGGGACCAAAGTCCCTAGACTGACATCCTGTAGCATATATATCCTGGTGACTGAAGCAAGTCCCTTTTATATCCCAAGCCTTCATCTCAGGGTATATTGTATTCATGTCAGGATTGGTTGACAAGGCTACTCTCTTATTGGCTGGCACTTCAATCCGACTGCATAATTTTCCTCTGAATTTTGAGGCTGAGGTATTTTACATTTAGTTAGCAATCCACAAACCAAGACAATGGATGCTCCGAGCAGTCTGACAAGAAACAATGACCTACTTCCCATAAATCAACAAACAAAAGAACAACACTTCTGGCCAAATTAAGAACATTAACCCACGACACACATTTTAAAAGGCTGTGTCATCATCACACCCACTTTAATTTTTCCTGCAGTTTTCCTTTATGCAGTGCTGTGGCTTTTCAGATATATTACCACATTTCATTCTGGGGAACATACCACATAATGTATAGTGACAGATGTAAACACTGAATCTCCCATAATGCACCACAGCATATTCTGTACAGACTTTGATCCAGCAGAGAGCAGGGTGATACGTGAGGTCCTGGGATACTGTGAGCTAACTGCACACCAGCACTGCTTTAGGTGTAACTGGTGTATAAAGTAGTCACAGGTCAGCACATGCTAACAATAGTAACAGTGTCTGTTTTGAGGTGTGCAGGCCGCTGCTGATCTCTTCTTTCTGTCTTTTAGTCAATATGTTCTGTCCGACAAGAACTACAGAGGAAGATGGACTAACAGATTCTGGAAACAACTGCTGCATGTATTTTGGAAAAGTGTGCGGCGCCGGAGTGCCACTGGGCAGCATCTACCCGGGCCCTCGACATGATGACATTGTCTGAGCTTCCAATGCTGATATATCCACTGGTGACCGAGAAGAGCCAAGGTGCAATGACTTTTACACAGATCTGTGTCTCCACTATACTGAAGCTTCAGTTGCTGAAGATGGAACCCTGGTCTCCTAAAACCACACCTTAGTGAACTTTCCCCTGAACACACTCCCTTTCTTCATATGCCCCTTTGTATATAGTAAACCCCTGATAGAAAGATCACAATCCTATTTTTATATTTCACCCATCACACCTCCCCCACCAATAATGTCCAGTTCTTTGTTAAGGAGGGATATGGGGGTTACTGATTAGATCATTTCTTAGCTCTCCACCCCTTTGTCATTTTTTACACCTTGAAGGAAGGAGGGCGAGGTTCAGGATGTGGTTAGTGGATTTTCTAATATAAAGGTCTAGGTACATAGATGACGTTTTATTTTTTTCTTATTTCATTCACTGTGAAATATTGAAATCTTCACATGGGTTTGAGTTTAAAGTATCTCCCCACTATTACTATTACTATAGATACCAGGGTCGCACCGTCCATTGGACAGTGTGAGCCCTGAGTCCCAAGCGGCAGCAGCCAGGAGGAGCGGCATTAGAGAAGGGGGCGGCGCCACCAGCATCAGCGGCCGGCTTCATGAGAGATGGCGGCCGCTGCAGCGTTCCCAGGGCGGCTGCGTTGTGCCTCTGTAGGCAGGAGCGGCGGGGCTGGAGTCTGATAGCACCCTCCCCCCCGGTCCTCAACTAAGGCTACAGGGGCGGCGGGGCTGAGATCTGCTAGCACCCCAAACCCCCACCCCCGGTCCTTAACTAAGGCTACAGGGGCGGCGGGGCTGAGATCTGCTAGCACCCCCCTGTTCCCCCCCCGGACCTCTATACGGCTCAGGCAGCAGGGGGCTTGATGCACCCCTGATAGATACCAAGAGGTGAGGCAGGGGTGTCAATTGCTTATATGGCTCTTCCCCCAATGAGCAAAATACCCCCAAATTTCAATATTTTGGTGATTAAGGGGTAAGCTTTTCTCTTTGTGGACAGTGACACACCAATCTACTTGGTTCAAGTCTTCTTCCTCTCTGAATGTGTTGGGGGAAAAGTCACATTGGTGTGAAGGGTAGGGGCTAAAGGTGTGAATTGAGCAAAAAGTCATGCAAACATGGTTCTGAGGTTAACAGTGGTGGCAATGGGGCATTTTTTGGACCAATCAAGGGCCTGCACTGGAGAAAAAAGAGGGAGCGAAGTTTGGGCTCCATACATGTAGTCATGTAAGGTTTCGGAAGTAGGGCCTCTACGTTACACTCGGCACAGTAAACAGTCCAGGCCATTAGAGGTAAAATTGGAAAAAGTTAGTAGCACTTTTCCAAATATTTGCAAAAAAAAAATCATTTAATTTTGAACAATTTTGATATCTGACATATAATCAAAAAACAGATTTCAATGCTGTCTTCATTCTTCTGATGGAAGTTATTGGAAACAGCCAGCATGCTTGTTTTTTAACACATCCCTAACAACTTCATAGAGCTGTTATTTCCTTCTTCCATGTGTGAGAATTGTGCGATAGTGTTATCATTATTTTTATTGCTCTCTTTTATGGCGCTGTATCACTCTGTTTTATGCATAATGAATGTAATAACCTGATCTATAACAAGTCTATCAGCAATACTCAACCATTATCGTCACATTTTTCATCAATTTTGTCTGGATATCGAATATATCAATAATAAATAAAACCTAAAAGAGATGGAGTTTGTGTGTATTTGCCCATAAGGCAGGGTTATATGTAGGTTGTGGGTTTTCCTTGAAGGGTTAAAGAAGACCTGTCACATTTCAGGCTTCAAACATAAAGATATAAAATTCTAATTTTTTGTGAAGAATCAACAAGTGGGACATAATCGTGAAGTGGAAGGAAATTTTGAAATATACAATAAATTACAATAATTAGAATTTTATGTCTTTATGTTTGAAGCCTGAAATGTGGCAAAAGGTTGCAAAGTTCAAGGGGGCCAAATACTTTCACAAGGCTCTGTATAAGGCCCGGGTTAGTGGATGCCCCCATACACTCTCTCCCCCTGTTCGCTGTCTTTTTCCCTAGCATTGGGCAATGAGTGAAGTGCCCAGACTGTTGGCAGCTTATCATTAGTAATAAGCTGACAGCAGAGACCAGTGATGTCACATGTAGAGTGGCACTGATCTCCTGCATCGCTGTATAGTGACACCGCTCTGCTGCGGTCTTATTATTCATAAGCCGCCAACAGACCAGGCTGGTGATCTTTGCATAGCACAGGGGGAGAAGGTAGCGCACAAAGGAAGAGAGACACAGCGCACAGGGGTAGACGTGCACTCAGTGGGAGAAAAGAGCGCACAAGAGGAGAACACAGTGCATGGGGTGAGGGAATGGCACTGGGGGACTAATGGTGGGGGGAGAGTGCAGGAGGCGGGGATTATATTTACAGGGATTGTAATATTTATATATACAGCTCTGGCAAAAATTAAGAGATCAGCTTCTCTGATTTTTCTCTTTATAGATATATTTTTGAGTAAAATGTACATTGTTGTTTTATTCTATAAACTACTGACATGTCTCCGAAATCCAAAGCTAAAAATGTTGTATTTATTTGCAGCAAATGAGAAATTGTCAAAATAATAAAAAAGAAACATCAGACCTCAAATAATGCAAAGAAAACAAGTTTATATTCATTTAGAAACAACAATACTAATGGTTTAACTCAGGAAGAGTTCAGAAATCAATATTTGGTGGAATAACCAATACATAGGTATTCAGCCCCTTTGCTCAGTATTGATATTAAGTATTCAGCTCCTTTGCTCAGTATAGGTGATAAGTATTTAGCCCCTTTGCTCAGTATTGATGATAAGTATTCAGCCCCTATGCTCAGTATTGAGTATGTGCACCTTGGGAGCTCGTACAGCCATGAGTCTTCTTGGGGATGATGCAGTTTCGCCCCTGGATTTGGGGATCTTCTCATTCTTCCTTGCAGATTCTCTCCGGTTCCGTCAGGTTGGATGGTGAACGTTGGTGGAGGCATTGTCAGGTCTCTCCAGAGATGCTCCATAGCGTTTAGGTCCGGGCTGTGGCTCCGGTCAGGAATGGGCACAGAGTTGTGGTGAAGCCGCTCCTGTGTTATTTCAGCTGTGGCTTAGAGTCATTGTCTTGTTGGAAGGTGAACCTTCAGCCAAGTCTGCAGTCCGGAGCCCTATGGAAGAGGTTTTCATCCAGAGTATCTCTGTACTTGGCCGCATTCATGTTTCCTTCAATTGTAACCAGTCGTCCTGTCCCTGCAGCTGACAAACACCCCCATAGCCTGATGCTGCCACCGCCATGTCTCACTGTTGGGATTGTGTTGGGCAGGTGATGAGCAGGGCCTGGTTTTCTCCGTCGCTTACAATTATCACTAGAAAGTTCTATCTTCATCTCATCAGACCAGAGAATCTTATTTCTCATCATCTGGGATCCTTTATGTGTTTTCTTGTAATCTCTATGCGGCTTTCCTATGTCTTGCACTGAGGAGAGGCTTCTGTCAGGCCGCTCTGCCATAAAGGCCCGACTGGTGGAGGCTGCAGTGATTGGTGACTTTGTGGAACTTTCTCCCATCTCCTTCCTGCATCTCTGGAGCTCAGACCCAGTGATCCTGGGGTTTCTTCTTTACCTCTCTCACTAAGGTTCTTCTCCATGATTGCTCAGTTTGGCTGGACGGCCAGGTCTAGGAAGACTTCTAGTGGTCCCAAACTTCTTCCAATTAAGGATTATGGAGGTCACTGTGCTCTTAGGAGCCAGGAGTACTGTAGAGATTCTTTTGTAACCTTGGCCAGATCTGTGCTTGCCATAGTTCTGTCTCTGAGCTCCTTGGGCAGTTCCTTTGACCTCATGATTCTCATTTGGTGTGACATGCACTGTGAGCTGTGAGGTCTTATATAGACAAGTGTGCGCCTTTCCAAATCAAGTCCTATCAGTTTAATTAAACACAGCTGGACTCCAATGAAGGAGTAGAACCATCTCATGGAGGATCACAAGTAAATGGACAGCATATGACTTAAATATGAGAGTCTGAGCAAAGGGGCTGAATACTTATCACCATGTGAGATTTCAGTTTTTAATAAATTTGCACAAATTTCTACATTTCAGTTTTTTTTTCAGTCAAGATGGGGTGCAGAGTGCGCATTAATGAGAAAAAAATGAACTTTTTTGAATTAATCAAATGGCTGCAACGAAACAAAGCATGAATAATCTAAAGGGGTCTGAATACTTTCCGTACCCACTGTATTATATATATATATATACACACAGTCCAGCGTTTCTATATTATTATCATGAATCGTGGTATGTGTTAAAGGGGACCACTAAGACTCTTTTGCTTGAGGCCCATGAGAACCTGTAGCTGGCCCTGCCCACTTGGCTAAAATGATTAGATTTACGTATAGGGAAGGGGGGGCTATATCTCAGGAATAGAGAGGCGCAGTAAAAAGCAAAAAACAACACTGGATTCAAGAGAATGGCTGCATTTACAGCCGATTAAGTAGCAGGTCCTGTTGATATGGTGGCACAGAACTATACTATGCCCACCACACTCATCCACCAGATGTCCCGACACCAGCGTGTGAACGTACTTCTATCACCACCTTCTCAGCAGTTTCCTGTGTTGTACAGGATAAACTATGATGTGATTGCAGCTCCGGAAACCTCTCTGGCATTATTTAATTATTTTTGGGGGGATGTAATTTCCATCATGCTTATATGTTCTATTTCATCTCCACGTCCTCCAAAACCTGATGTAAAAAAAAACCCCTTTTCCGGAGCTCATGTGAGGTTGTTACTTCACGCCAGCCATGCGGTTTCACTGTCCCCAACTTAAAGTTTAATATTTAAAGGGACCTTTAATGTTAGTGCCTATAGGGTTGCCTAGCGTATGGTGGGTTTGATTATGGCATGGATTCCTTTGGCTGTTCTACTGTATATCTTGCCATATAATATCAATGATTCGAGGACAATGGTTGAATTGCAAACAGCGATAGCATTATTTATTAGACATATCCACATACATAAAAAGCAGCGTTACATAGTAAAGGATACAAGATATCAAGGCAGAAAACAGGGGTGCCAGCACAGCCAAAAATTGCTGAAATAATGAATGTGTAAGTACACCTGTCACTACTATACTGCATACAAATAGAGACATTTCGCAAAAGATTACCGAAATAATCTTTTGAGCCACTCTCCCACGTCAAGGAATGTTTCAGATAGAGTGGTCCTACTCTACATGTTTTTACATTTTTGATGTGTCCGTAGACAGCATAATATAATATAAAATAAAGAGGACCATATAAAGCTAACACTCACCTATACAAGTCAGACAATGCTTCCCAAGGTGCCAGGTGGGTCAGTGAATGAAGAGCAACTGAGGCCCGCACACCTGCGGCCTCCACCACAAGTGTTTAGGCTATTTCACAGTTAACCCTCACCGACCCAACCAGCTCTTATGGGTAAAAGCAAGTCAGGTTCAGACGAGTGTAGCTGCAATAAACTAGCCTGAGGACAGGAATGGCCACTTTACACGCGGCTTATCCACAGGTAACTTACTGGCTGCAGTGAAATCATGGAGTCATGGTTCTATCTTGTTGCTGTGTACAAATGGAATAATGTCTCCATGATTTCACTGCAGCCAGTAAGTTACCTGTGGATAAGCTAGAAATGTAGTCGCGTGTAAAGTGGCCAGAAGAGGTAACCATATGTGAACAGTTGCTAAAAATAATGGAGTCAATGCAGATGGAAAACAGACAATATTTAGCATGCACGGCAAGTGGTGGTCAGCCACTAAACCATACCAGAGAGAAAACAGGGGGAGCCAGCACAGCCAAAAATTGCTGAAAAAATAAATGTGTAAGTACACCTGTCACTACCATACTGCATACAAATAAAGACATTTCACAAAAGATTACTGAAATAATCTTTTGAGCCACTCTCCCACGTCAAGGAATGTCTCAGATAGAGTGGTCCTACTCTACATATTTTTAAATTTTTGATGTCAAGGCAGTATCTTTGTCATCTTTGTGTTTTGTTTGCAGCGAGCGATGCTTATTAATGTAGTGAATAGGGGAAGTTGCTTTCAACATCGTCACTATTGCGGTTTCACACAGAGCGATGCCAGCAGATTGCCTGACCAACATTGCCAGGTTTCAGAACATGATCATAAACCTGACGCCATGGGGGTACCCAGGATCAAAACTAGGGGGGGAGGGCAATCCATGGTCGTTCAGGTTGTAAAATTTTAGAACGGTGCATTATAATGTATGGAGGCATATGAGGCTACATTATACTATATGTAGGATAGTGGGGTTGCATTATGATAATTGGATGACTATGGGGCCACCTTATGAATGGGGGACTATGGGATGCATTATAATACATAGAGGACTATGGGAATACATTGGAATGCATTATAATAATTGGACGACTATGGTGACGGGAGGAGGAGGACCATATAAACCATGATGGGGGACATATATACCACGATAAAGGCCATATTCCAGGAGGGGGACCATATACAGCAGGATAAGGGACATTAATACATAATGAAAGGGGAGAGGGGTCAATTTGCGAGTCTTTATAGGATTTAGAATGTTACGCGGGGCCCATACATCTGACCAACGTGCACGCGGAAGGTGGTGGGCCTAAATTGTGCACCGGGGCTCATCAGACTCGTTACGCCACTGTGGATCCTTATGGGGAAGTTCCATCTTATATACAGCCCCCCCAATGTCCCATAGGGCTCACATCTCATATACAGCCCCCATCGAGCTCCCAAATCATATTCAGCCCCCTCATAGGGCTCCTGTATCATATATAGCCCCTCCATAGGGCTCCAATCATGAGAGCCCTATGGGGGGTTGTATATGATACGAGAGCCCTATCAAGTGGGCTGTATATGATATGGGAGCCTTATGGGGGGGCTGTATATGATATTGGAGTCCCATCTCATATACAGCCCCCCAATACCCCATACAGTCCCCATATCATATACAACAGCCCCCCATAGGGCTCCTATATCATATATAGGCTGTATATGATATGGGAGCTCTATGGGGGGCTGTATATAATATAGGAGTCCCATATCATATACAGCCCCCCCAATGTCCCATAGGGCTTACATCTCATATACAGCCCTCTAGAGGGCTCCCATCATGAGAACCCTATGGGGGGTTGTATATGATACGGGAGCTTTATGGGGTGGGCTGTATATTATATGGGAGCCTTATTGGGGGGCTGTATATGATATTGGAGTCCCATCTCATATACAGCCCCCCAAATCCCCATACAGTCCTCATATCATATACAACAGGCCCCCATAGGGCTCTTATATTATAGGCTGTATATGATATGGGAGTCTTATGGGGGGCTGTCTATGATATGAGAGTCCCCCCTCTCACTTGCTGTGTCCCAGGCCCCCCTCTCACCTGCTGTGTCCCAGGCGCCCCCTCTCACCTGCTTTCTCCCAGGCCCCCCCTCTCACCTGCTTTCTCCCATGCCCCCCCTCTCACCTGCTTTATCTCATGCCCTCCCTCTCTACTGCTTTCTCCCATGCCTATGAAGGAGGAGGAGGTGCCGCCTGCTGTATGCGCTCCCCAGTGGCGCGCAGGGCAGGAAGCCGGTAGATCAGAGGAGAGGAGGGGCGGGAGCAGCAGCAGGAAGCTTCCCTCCCCTCCTCTTCCTGACACACAGAGCGCTGGAGCCGCGCTGTCCCATCATGTGTTCTCGGGGACGCAGATCCATGTGAAGCAGGAGCTGTAATCATTACACGCGCTCAGTGCCGCTCACCCCTTCCTCTTGGGGAAGGGGGGGCAGCTGCCCCCCCCCTGCCCCACGCTGGGTACGCCCATGAACCTGGCAACACCGATCAAGCAACTTATCGCCGTTGAATCGCCCTGTCACACGTTGTGACGCACTAGCGATGTCAACGGCAACAGCGATGCATACGTCATGTTTAGGCGATGTTGCCGGCAACATTGCCTCGTGTAATGGTACCTTTAGTGTTTCTTCAAGGCAGAGAGTTGCCATTTGAAATGACTTTAGTTTTGTGCCATGTCTGTGATCTGCTTTTTTTCTACAATATTAAATCATTGATATGCTGTATATATAGTTGTGCAATTTGATGAGTATAATGACTCTTTCTCACTGGAAAATTATTTTACTAATCTTGCCATATGTTGTATATATCCAAGAAGACTGGACTTGACAAAAAAGAAGGAGAAATCAAAATTGGTGGATGGATCAACAGTCTTAATTGCGCAGATGATACAACACTAATAGCACAAAGTGTCGATGAAATGAAGAACTTATTACGGAGAGTCAATCTAGAAAACACTAACATGGGACGGCCACTCAACACAAAGACGACAAAGATACTGACTACTGCCAGGTACGACCGGGACACATGTAAGCTGGGCGGCGACAAACTGAAGAGGTAAAGACTTCACCCTACTCGGATGAATGATCACTCAAGATACAGCGACAACACCTGAAGACAATAGGAGAAAAGCTATGGGGAAATCACCATTGAAGTCACTGGACAAGTCACATCAAGGAACATTCCACTGGTGATAAAGACACGGCTCGTACATAGTCTGGTCTATTCTATAGTAACATTCCACTAGTGATGAAGGCACGGCTCGTACATAGTCTGGTCTATTCTGTAGTAACATTTCACTGATGATGAAGACACGGCTCGTACATAGTCTGGTCTATTCTGTAGTAACATTTCACTGGTGATGAAGACACGGCTCGTACATAGTCTGGTCTATTCTGTAGTAACATTTTACTGGTGATGAAGACACGGCTCGTACATAGTCTGGTCTATTCTGTAGTAACATTTCACTGGTGATGAAGACACGGCTCGTATATAGTCTGGTCTATTCTGTAGTAACATTTCACTGATGATGAAGACACGGCTCGTACATAGTCTGGTCTATTCTGCAGTAACATTTCACTGGTGATGAAGACACGGCTCGTACATAGTCTGGTCTATTCTGTAGTAACATTTTACTGGTGATGAAGACACGGCTCGTACATAGTCTAGTCTATTCTGCAGTAACATTTCACTGGTGATGAAGACACGGCTCGTACATAGTCTGGTCTATTCTGTAGTAACATTTTAATGGTGATGAAGAAAACGGCTCGTACATAGTCTGGTCTATTCTGCAGTAACATTTCACTGGTGATGAAGACACGGCTCGTACATAGTCTGGTCTATTCTGTAGTAACATTTCACTGATGATGAAGACACGCTCGTACATAGTCTGGTCTATTCTGCAGTAACATTTCACTGGTGATGAAGACACGGCTCGTACATAGTCTGGTCTATTCTGCAGTAACATTTCACTGGTGATGAAGACACGGCTCGTACATAGTCTGGTCTATTCTGTAGTAACATTTTACTGGTGATGAAGACACAGCTTGTACATAGTCTGGTGTATTCTGTAGTAACATATGGAAGAGACACCTGGATGATAAAGAAACAAGACTGAAGAAGTATCAGCGTCTTCGAAATGTGGAGCTGGAGAAGGATCAATACTATGAATGGCAAGAAGAACAAACATATAAATTCTGGAACTAATCAAGCCACACATGTCACAGAAAGCCAAGAGCACTAAGCTACAACTTGTCTACACATCATACAAAGAGAGCAATCACTGGAGAAGGACATCATGATGGGAAAAATAGAAGGAACAAGGCGAAGGGGAAGATCAGCGACCCGATGGCTTGATACTATCAAGATAACAGCGGATAAGAACCTGGTGGACCTATCTAAGCTTAGAGAAGACCATGGTGCACCTATCGAGGTTTGGAGAAGACCCTGGTGGACCTATCAAGGTTTGTAGAGGTCTGGTGGACCTATTGAGGCTGGGAGAATACCCTGTTGGCCTTATCTTGGCCTGGAGTAGACCCTGGTGGACCTATAAAGGCGGCACAAGATCAATCTTCAAGCATCAGTCGCCATGGCTCGAGACAAAGCTGAAAGCCATGAAATTAATGTAACGCATATGAGGCTGGATGTTTCTGAATTACCCACTATATAGAGGACTACCTTATACTTCACCTTGGGGGTAACAGTGGGGACAATTCCTCATTGGCACTTCCAGTTTCTTTATGGATCATTTTGGGTTTCCCTTGTCTGCTGAGAAAAAAGAGGGTGACAACAGTTTCCTTCTTGGGTAACAGAAATCAATCAGCGTACATGTTTTAGGTTACCGTTTGATAAACTTTACAAGTTTTTAGATCTGGTCAAGGGGTTGATGACAACTTCCCTAAATGTTACGGGGTGTTGAAATCCCCTTGTATGAAGTGACCTAATCGATGAGCGGCAGGTTATGACGGTGGTGTAAATATAAAGGTTCCTCATTGCGTAAGCTAGACCACATCTTACTCTGTTAATACCAAGTTCAACACAAAATCTGAGGCAAGGCACCTCCAGTCATGATTTCGGTCAATAAGGGAACCTGTCACTTGATTCATACTGCCCATACACTTTGCATCCTTAGTTTGAAGACATTGTTGTAGCCAAAGTATGTATATGACCTCGTAAAAAAATTGGCCTACTCCAAGGCTTGGAAGATGTACAAGAGGTGATGATTGTTTTGGGTGGGGATCAGAGCTCCGTCTCGGAGAACACAGACTCGTCTTTGGCAGTTAATGGTTACTGTCACGGGGTCCTACTCCGGTATCACACAATCCACAGCCCAAGAGCCTTTATTACATGAAAAGCGAAAGGTCCATAAAACAATCCAGCACACAGAGAGGGTAAAATAGTCCAGGGACATTAATACACTCCAGTAACAATAAATGCCCCAGGAGATGAGTCACAATCCTCCGTGTAGAGATCGATATGGCGGTGCGGCTCCAGATGCTTCTTCTCTGTATATGACTCCTCCAGCAGTCTTTTCCGAGGTAATCAGGGTTTTCTCCAAGTGTCTCTGTGGTGCTGGCCTTAGCATCAGCACCCCACAAATGATCTATTTTACTGGTCTCTGGTTTGTAGGCAGACAGGTTGGATGCTTTTCAGGCCTCCCTAGTCTTGGGAATGGTGCCTCAGTGATTTAGGCACTACAGCATTTAAAGGAATCATGAATGGACAGTCAGGAAATGTCAGCAGGGTCCATCCAGAGGTATGGACACATCCAGGCTGCAGATGATAACTGATCTAATTCAATTATCAGACCTTCTGTTATATAATTAAGGCGGCCGTCACACGGTGAGATATCTTGCACGATATCGTTTAAGCGATCTCCTTTTTGATCGCTTAAGCGATATCGGGCAAGATATCGTTGCATGTAATCAAGCGATTCACGATGGTAAATCGCTTGATCGTGACATCGCTGATCTGAGGTTCGGTTCTCAGATCTAGCGATGAACGATGCAACGATCTGCATCATCGTGGTGTATGACACCACGATGATCCATCTCCCAGCGACCGCGCCTATGCTGGGAGATGGTAACTATGGTACACGTCGGGTAACTAAGCGACGCGCGGCGCCTAGTTACCCGATGTGTACCATAGTAACGAGCGAGATCGCTGCTCCGCATCGCTGGTGAGTCTGTCTGTGTGACAGCTCACCAGCGATGTGAGCGATATTGTAAGCGATTGCGCGTGCACGTGATCGCTTACAATATCGCTAAAGATGTCGCAGCGTGTGACGGCCGCCTAAGACTTCTGATCTCCCTATCCTCATGTCCCCTCCTTATATCCAGGGGTAGACAGACAGGTTGGATGGTTTTCAGGCCCCTAGGCCTGGGAACTGTACTTCAGTGATTAAAAAGCTCTACAGGGGCTGATTTTCAGCATTTTGAGAGCAAAGGAGACATGAATGGACAGTCAGGAAATGTCAGCAGAGTTCATCAAGAGGCAAGAGGCATGGACACATGAAGGCTGCAGGTTATATCTGAGCTGATTCAATTGTCAGACCTTCTGTAATGTAATTAAGATCTCCCTATCCTCAAGTCCCCTCCTTATATCCAGGGGTAGACAGACAGGTTGGATGGTTTTCTGACCCCACAGGCCTGGGAACAGTGCCTCTGGGATTAAGGGGGCAGTACAGGGGGTGATTTATAGCATTTGGAGAGCAGAGGAGTCATGAATGGACAGTCAGGAAATGTCAGCAGAATTCATCAAGAGACATGGGCACATGAAAGCTGCAGGTTATATCTGAGCTGATTCAATTGTCAGACCTTGTAATGTAATTAAGATCTCCCTATTCTCAAGTCCCCTCCTTATATCCAGGGGTAGGCAGATGGGTTGTATGGTTTTCTGACCCCACAGGCCTGGGAACTCTCAGGCCTCAGAGATTAAGGGGGCAGCACAGGGGGTGATTTGTAGCATTTGGAGAGCAGAGGGGTCATGAATGGACAGTCAGGAAATGTCAGCAAAGTTTAATGAGAGGTATGGATTTATCCAGGCTGCAGATGATAACTGAGCTAATTCAATTATCAGACCTTCTGTAATGTCATTAAGGCTCTGGACAGGACGGGGAATGCACAGAACATAGACAAAATGATCCCGAGCACTCCGGTTACTACTGAAATAAAGTGGTGGAGTTCGAGACAGACTCGTTCACTGGTCCAAAAACTGCTCCACATCTGGTGATAATTTCCTGGTATGTGAATTGTTTTAATGGTAATATCCCAATAAATTGCATGCGACCTTAGTCCTAGAACGTAATTAATGATGTATAGAGAGTTATTTGACCAAAGTGGGAAGGCCGTGATTAGGAGGGATTATAATGTCGGTTTTGAGTTCTGTGCATGTGGATTAGCTGCACTGCTTTCCCATGGGGGGGTGATGTAAATATTTGCCTTGTTAATACTGTACCTTCATTTTATTACTTCTGCGATAGAGATATAGTGAGAATGATTAAACGACAATCTTATTTCATGAGGACTTCCCATTCTAAAGGTCATTGTCCATATCTGCGGCAGAAGATTAATACTGATGGATGAGACTGAGCCTCAGTATATGGTCTGAGAAAGGTTCATATAGATAGGAGCAATGGTTTAAATGAGGCTGACAAACCTCTAGTATCTAGACAATACAGCAAGCATATTTTTGTACATGAGAACACTATTATAGTATATTCTTGTATATAGGAGCAGTATTATAGTAGTTATATTCTTGTATATAGAAGCAGTATTATAGTAGTTATATTCTTGTATATAGGGGCAGTATTATAGTAGTTATATTCTTGTATATAGGGGCAGTATTATAGTAGTTATATTCTTGTATATAGGAGCAGTATTATAGTAGTTATATTCTTGTATATAGGAGCAGTATTATAGTAGTTATATTCTTGTACATAGGAGCAGTATTATAGTATTAATTGTATAAGATATATTATATTCTTGTAATGCTATATAGTGTATATTGTATAGAGCAGTATTATAGTAGTTATATTCTTGTATATAGGAGCAGTATTATAGTAGTTATTATTCTTGTATATAGGGGCAGTATTATAGTAGTTATATTCTTGTATATAGGGGCAGTATTATAGTAGTTATATTCTTGTACATAGGAGCAGTATTATAGTAGTTATATTCTTGTATATAGGAGCAGTATTATAGTAGTTATATTCTTGTATATAGGAGCAGTATTATAGTAGTTATATTCATGTATATAGGGGCAGTATTATAGTAGTTATATTCTTGTATATAGGAGCAGTATTATAGTAGTTATATTGTTGTACATAGGGGGCAGTATTATAGTAGTTTATATTCCTGTATATAGAGCAGTATTATAGTAGTTATATTCTTGTATATAGGAGCAGTATTATAGTAGTAGTATATTCTTGTAAATAGGAGCAGTATTATAGTAGTTTATATTCTTGTACATAGGAGCAGTATTATAGTAGTTATATTCTTGTACATGGGAGCAGTATTTATAGTAGTTATATTCTTGTACATAGGAGCAGTATTATAGAAGTTATATTCTTGTATATAGGAGCAGTATTATAGTAGTTATATTCTTGTATATAGGAGCAGTATTATAGTAGTTATATTCTTGTATATAGGGCAGTATTATAGTAGTTATATTTTGTATATAGGGGCAGTATTATAGTAGTTATATTCTTGTACATAGGAGCAGTATTATAGTAGTTATATTCTTGTATATAGGAGCAGTATTATAGTAGTTATATTCTTGTATATAGGAGCAGCATTATAGTAGTTATATTCATGTATATAGGGGCAGTATTATAGTAGTTATATTCTTGTATATAGGAGCAGTATTATAGTAGTTATATTCTTGTATATAGGAGCAGTATTATAGTAGTTATATTCATGTATATAGGGGCAGTATTATAGTAGTTATATTCTTGTATATAGGGGCAGTATTATAGTAGTTATATTCTTGTATATAGGGGCAGTATTATAGTAGTTATAATTGTTGTACATAGGGGCAGTATTATAGTAGTTATATTCCTGTATATAGAGGCACTATTATAGTAGTTATATTCTTGTATATAGGAGCAGTATTATAGTAGTTATATTCTTGTACATAGGAGCAGTATTATAGTAGTTATATTCTTGTACATAGGGGCAGTATTATAGTAGTTATATTCTTGTATATAGGGGCAGTATTATAGTAGTTATATTCTTGTACATAGGGGCAGTATTATAGTAGTTATATTCTTGTATATAAGGGCAGTATTATAGTAGTTATATTCTTGTATATGGGAGCAGTATTATAGTAGTTATATTCTTGTACATAGGAGCAGTATTATAGTAGTTATATTCTTGTATATAGGAGCAGTATTATAGTACTTATATTCTTGTATATAGAGCAGTATTATAGTAGTTATATTCTTGTACATAGGAGCAGTATTATAGTAGTTATATTCTTGTACATAGGAGCATATTTATAGTAGTTATATTCTTGTATATGGGAGCAGTATTATAGTAGTTATATTCTTGTATATAGGACAGTATTATAGTAGTTATATTCTTGTATATAGGAGCAGTATTATAGTAGTTATATTCTTGTATATAGGGGCAGTATTATAGTAGTTATATTCTTGTAATAGGAGCAGTATTATAGTAGTTATATTCTTGTATATAGGAGCAGTATTATAGTAGTTATATTCTTGTATATAGGAGCAGTATTATAGTAGTTATATTCTTGTATATAGGGCAGTATTATAGTAGTTATATTCTTGTATATAGGAGCAGTATTATAGTAGTTATATTCTTGTATATAGGAGCAGTATTATAGTAGTTATATTCTTGTATATAGGAGCAGTATTATAGTAGTTATATTCTTGTATATAGGAGCAGTATTATAGTAGTTATATTCTTGTATATAGGAGCAGTATTATAGTAGTTATATTCTTGTACATAGGAGCAGTATTATAGTAGTTATATTCTTGTACTATAGGGCAGTATTATAGTAGTTATATTCTTGTATATAGGGCAGTATTATAGTAGTTATATTTTGTAATAGGAGCAGTATTATAGTAGTTATATTCTTGTACATAGGAGCAGTATTATAGTAGTTATATTCTTGTATATAGGAGCAGTATTATAGTAGTTATATTCTTGTATATAGGAGCAGTATTATAGTAGTTATATTCTTGTATATAGGAGCAGTATTATAGTAGTTATATTCTTGTATATAGGAGCAGTATTATAGTAGTTATATTCTTGTATATAGGAGCAGTATTATAGTAGTTATATTCTTGTATATAGGAGCAGTATTATAGTAGTTATATTCTTGTATATAGGAGCTATTATATATAAGTAATAAAAGTATATATTCTTGTATATAGGGCAGTATTATAGTAGTTATATTCTTGTATATAGGAGCAGTATTATAGTAGTTATATTCTTGTATATAGGGGCAGTATTATAGTAGTTATATTCTTGTATATAGGAGCAGTATTATAGTAGTTATATTCTTGTATATAGGAGCAGTATTATAGTAGTTATATTCTTGTAATAGGAGCAGTATTATAGTAGTTATATTCTTGTATATAGGGCAGTATTATAGTAGTTATATTTTGTATATAGGGGCAGTATTATAGTAGTTATATTCTTGTAATAGGAGCAGTATTATAGTAGTTATATTCTTGTATATAGGGGCAGTATTATAGTAGTTATATTTTGTATATAGGGGCAGTATTATAGTAGTTATATTTTGTACATAGGGGCAGTATATTATAAGTAGTTATATTCTTGTATATGTATAGGAGCAGTATTATAGTAGTTATATTCTTGTATATAGGAGCAGTATTATAGTAGTTATATTCTTGTACATAGGAGCAGTATTATAGTAGTTATATTCTTGTATATAGGAGCAGTATTATAGAAGTTATATTCTTGTATATAGGGCAGTATTATAGTAGTTATATTCTTGTATATAGGAGCAGTATTATAGTAGTTATATTCTTGTATATAGGGCAGTATTATAGTAGTTATATTCTTGTATATAGGAGCAGTATTATAGTAGTTATATTCTTGTATATAGGGGCAGTATTATAGTAGTTATATTCTTGTACATAGGGGCAGTATTATAGTAGTTATATTCTTGTACATAGGGGCAGTATTATAGTAGTTATATTCTTGTATATAGGAGGCAGTATTATAGTAGTTATATTCTTGTATATAGGAGCAGTATTATAGTAGTTATATTCTTGTATATAGGAGCAGTATTATAGTAGTTATATTCTTGTATATAGGAGCAGTATTATAGTAGTTATATTCTTGTATATAGGAGCAGTATTATAGTAGTTATATTCTTGTATATAGGAGCAGTATTATAGTAGTTATATTCTTGTATATAGGAGCAGTATTAATATAGTAGTTATATTCTTGTATATAGGAGCAGTATTATAGTAGTTATATTCTTGTATATAGGAGCAGTATTATAGTAGTTATATTCTTGTATATAGGAGCAGTATTATAGTAGTTATATTCTTGTATATAGGAGCAGTATTATAGTAGTTATATTCTTGTATATAGGAGCAGTATTATAGTAGTTATATTCTTGTATATAGGGCAGTATTATAGTAGTTATATTCTTGTATATAGGAGCAGTATTATAGTAGTTATATTCTTGTATATAGGAGCAGTATTATAGTAGTTATATTCTTGTATATAGGAGCAGTATTATAGTAGTTATATTCTTGTATATAGGAGCAGTATTATAGTAGTTATATTCTTGTATATAGGAGCAGTATTATAGTAGTTATATTCTTGTATATAGGAGCAGTATTATAGTAGTTATATTCTTGTAATAGGGGCAGTATTATAGTAGTTATATTCTTGTATATAGGAGCAGTATTATAGTAGTTATATTCCTGTTACATATAGGAGCAGTATTATAGTAGTTATATTCTTGTATATAGGAGCAGTATTATAGTAGTTATATTCTTGTATATAGGAGCAGTATTATAGTAGTTATATTCTTGTATATAGGGCAGTATATAGTAGTTATATTCTTGTATATAGGGGCAGTATTATAGTAGTTATTTTCTTGTACATAGGAGCAGTATTATAGTAGTTATATTCTTGTACATAGGGGCAGTTATTATAGTAGTTATATTCTTGTACATAGGAGCAGTATTATAGTAAGTAAAGTCCAGCGTGGGAAATATCCGTAAAAAATAACTTTTATTCGTTTTCATTAAAAGCACATAAGCTAAAATCCATCTTTACATCCAGAGACACAAAAACGGGTATTTCCTACCAGTGACAGTCACATGCTTATAATGCATTTAAAATCATACTGTTTCAGCGGACGTGCCGCCTTAATCATTGTGATTGAATGAGGGCTGCTAAGGCTTTTAGGCCCATTAGGTTACACCCTCTGCTTTCCTGCAGACAACAGAAACAGGACAACACCTACTGATATATGTTCAGCCTGAAAGTTACATATGCACATACTATGCTGGAGAGAAAAAAGAAAAAAAAATATATATAATATCATTCTTAATTTTTCTCCTTTCAAATACAAAGCCATTAATCCCATACAGGGATGATACAGATGTATGTTATATAATTTTTTTTGATAATCTCAGGACGTCTCCCGGATCTTTAGACACTTGGGTTTCTTAGGTCTAGAGGTTAATACACTGTTGATATAAATTATAGTTTTTAATGCCGTCATATTTAATGCCGCAATATGTGACGATTTTTATTTCACTGTAATGATGGCTGAAATCTTCCGTGTTGTGTTACTACATAGGTGACATGTGACGGCGTCTCATCAAGGAAGGGCGAGGAGTAGATGTGATAGACATAGTCGCCCCTCCCGGTAGCCGCCTGCTAACACCCCGACCGTAGAGAAGTAATTGATTGAAGTGAGATCCGGGATTAACCCAGGATTATGTCTCTGATCCGACCTGATCTGTGATTTAACATTGTCCTGGGTGCTGGAAAGGAGTAAAGGGGAATGTGAGGGGTTAATGAAGAACATCAATCAATGTAATAGTATAATAATAATAATGGAACATACTAATAGGACAATCACATAGTACAGTATAATGTAGTGTAATACCGTATAATGGAGCGCCAGCCGGAGAGCCGTAAAGGGAAGCGACCTCTCTCCAGACATATTACCCTATCTCCAGGTATGAAATCTGCAGCACAGAGTATTACAGCAGGTCATGGACATTAATACTGTGTTGGTTACAAGACTGACGATCCCCGGGGTTATAGAAAAGGACGAGGAGGGAAGGAAGCGGCTCTCCAACTCCCCATACACAGAGGGCCCAGGAGAAGGGGCCACATTATAGAGCCCCCCGGCCTCAACATAAATCATGGAGAAAGTGTAGAGACCGAAATACACAGATATAGAAAATATACCT
Organism: Allobates femoralis; assembly: GCA_033576535.1. Lineage (NCBI taxonomy): Eukaryota > Metazoa > Chordata > Amphibia > Anura > Aromobatidae > Allobates > Allobates femoralis. The sequence goes on along the minus strand of JARQOC010000011.1, from coordinate 235,936,621 downwards.
AAAGTATGTATCAAGGGCATTGAGCCCAATATGAAGACATGACTCTATACACAGGACCATGACAGGCTGATATCTGAGATACAGAACTAAGACTGGGGTTTCAAGGCACTAATAATTGTGATCCCCGACCAGACCCCTAATACAGACCCCAGACCAGACCCCTAATACAGACACCAGACCCCCTAATACAGACCCCAGACCAGACCCCCTAATACAGACCCCAGACCAGACCCCCTAATGCAGACCCCAGACCCCTAATACAGACACCAGACCCCCTAATACAGACCCCAGACCAGACCCCTAATACAGACCCCAGACCAGACCCCCTAATGCAGACCCCAGACAAGACCCCTAATAGTGACACCAGACCTCTAATAGAGACACCAGATCAGACCCCTAATATAGATCCCAAACCAGACCCCAGACCAGACCCCTAATACAGACCCCAGACCAGACCCCTAATACAGACGCCAGACCAGACCCCTAATAGAGACCCCGAACCAGGCCCAGACGAGACCCTAATAAGACCCAGGCCAGATTCCTAATACAGACCCCAGACCAGATCCCTAATACAGACCCCAGACCAGACCCCTAACAGAGACCCCAGACCAGACCCCTAATAAAGATCCCAGACCAGACCTGACTCACCCACTCCCGGGGCCATGGGATACTCGGAACTGGGCTATTAATTCTGCGGAGGGAGTCACAGGGGTTGAGACCCGGCGTCCCCCGGGGAAGTCAGTGCTTAATTCTGGCAGGGGATGTACTGGTTCGAGGGAATATTGGATGGGATAATGGTTTATAGGGAAATTGCTCGTGACGCCACCTACGGTTTTCGGTCAGTAAGGACCGACACTGCTGGTCAGACCTCCGGGGTTGTAAGTATGGCAGTCTGATGTCGTCGCTCCCTATAGATGGAGCGGGAACCCTGTGGCAGATATGTTTAGTTGTGATGGCTTTGTCAGGCCGGATTCACGCTGGGCCTCTTTACCTCGTTTACTGTGGCCATCGGCGGCTCTGCAGGTGGGGAATAACAGAGTCTCATACAGTGTTGGAATTTTGCACTTGGTTTACTCACTTCACTTGCAATTGGCCACCGGCTGCTTCTCTCAATCAAGTCCAGTCTGGTCTGTCCGCAAGGAATTGGGATAGCTTGCCCTGACCCCTCCGTGTGCCTCTCCAGCCTCTGGTCTCTCTCCTAGCACTACATCTTCGCCTCTCCTGTCAGAGCCTCCGCACGCAGTGCCTGAATCCAGCAGCTGTCGGGCGACTGGTACCTGTCCCTTGACCCTAATTCAGCTGCCTTCTCAGCGGGTGCGTCGGGTTGTGGCCACCACTTCAGGAGATTGCGTGGCCTCCGGTTCGGTGGTTCTGGCTTACAGCTTCCGTGCCACTCAGGGCCGGTTTCCTGCTTCGTGACCAACCCCTCCGTCCGACTCTCTTAGACCCGGTTCTAGGTGCCCAGGCTGTTCTCACTCTGCCTGTGCCCCTGGGGTTCTCTCTGTCTGTCTCGCCTGCACACTTGGCTTCTGCTTGCTCCTCACTCACTACTCCTGACGACTCACTCCACTCACTATTGACTAACGTCCCACCATCTGTTCTTCCCTTGTCCCCTTGTGACAGGGCCCTCCCCTCGAGTTCGCCCATGGTCCCCTGGATCCTAGGATGTGTTGGTGTGTTTGGTGGGACCTAGGTTCACTATCCCATTTTCCTTTGGACTGAGATACCACACCTGGTTATTGAGTGCAGTACCCCTTTGTGGCGACCAGACCGGTGGGGCACCACAGACCCCTTATACAGAACCCAGACCAGACCTCTAATACAGATCCCAGACCAGACCCCTAATACAGACCCCGAGACCAGACCCCTAATACATACCCCAAACCAGACCCCTAATAGAGACCAAAAAACAGACTGCGAACTTAATGGACACCCCAAACCTGTGCTTTAAATTAATACATATCCAAAGACCCCAAAGTAATGCAGACCCCCTAATACATACCCCAGATCAGACCCCTAATACAGACCCCATACCAGACCTTTTCCATTAATACAGACTTCAGACCACTGTATGGATGAAGGTGATGTGTTTATGAGTGGGTGTTCTGGGGCTCAGTATGAGGGGACATGCTGTTATTGTTGTTCATGACTATGACACTTGTGGTTCGGGACACTTGGGGTGACGTCTGTGTTCTTCTTTGTACCGTGGGATGGTACCAGGAATGTCCTCTCTCCTATCTCGTGGGTGCAGCTGGTAACGTCTCATGGGTCACACCCCAAACATGTCCTTAGATAATATTAGGAGACCTGACTCTGCGGAGAACACAACACCCCATACATCTAAGAGAATAAACATGGCAGCAGCCTTCATCCTCCTGTCCGTGCTTCTGGGGGCCGGGGTCTCATGTAAGTATAACTTTCTAATGGGGTCACCAGGCATTGATGGTGACCCAGACCTCAACATCTACAGATTAGATAAATATCATTATTTGTTTCTTTCAACCAGATGCCAAACTCGAGATCTCTGTGGATCCCAGTATCGTGGCCAAGACTGGGGATACGGTGAATCTGAAATGTGTCCTGCAGGGTATGGAAGGTCCCGTGGATCTAAAGGACCTCATGATTCAGTGGTACACACGCGGGAAGCAGGTCGCGGAGTTTGATGAATAAAATCACAATCGATAAGCCTGGATTGTCCATGTCCTTAGAAGGACTGAAGAAAGGTGACGCCACTCTGACCATTAAGTCCTTCACTGCAGATCATGCTGGGAACTATCGCTGCTACTTCTATTACAAGTCAGAGCACACCATGAAGCAGACCATTCTTTCTACTGATGGTAAGTTAATGTCACATGAGCTGTACCTTTAAATTTGCCACCGTAGGTCATTGACTGCATTACCTCCCATCTAGCACTATTTTTTACCATATACCCCTCTCCCATTTATGAAGGATACCCCCAAGCTAAGGCATTTGAATCATAAGTACAGTGTGTGATCCCCCAGACCAGACCCCTAAACTAATAGAGATGCCAAACCAGACCCCTTAACTAACAGAGACCCCAGACCAGACCCCTTAACTAACAGAGACCCCAGACCAGACCCCCTAAACTAACATAGACACCAGATCAGACCCCAAAACTAATATAGACACCAGACCCGCTAAACTAATATAGACTCAAGAAAAGAGCCCCTAAACTAATAGACCCAACCCCAGACCAGAAGTTCTAAACTAACATAGACACCAGACCAGACCCCTACACTAATATAGAACCCAGACCAGACCCCTACACTAATACAGATCTAGACCATACTGCCCAAAATACAGACTCAACATAAAAACCCCTAAACGTATGCAGATCCTATGCCAGACAGCCAAAATGTAAACTCCCCAGACCAAACCTCTTAAATCAATACAGATCCCAGTTCAGACCCACTAAGCTAAGAGACCTCAGACCCTAAACCATTAAAGACCCCCAGACCAGACCCCTAAAGTAATACAAATTCCAGACCTCACCCACTAAATAGAGACCCCAGACCAGACCCCTAAAGTAATACAAATTCCAGACCTCACCCACTAAATAGAGACCCCAGACCAGACCCTAAACCAATATAGACCAGAGACATTAAACCAATACAGACCACAGACCAGATCCCCTAAACTGAAGACCCAGAAATAGACACCTAAATGAATATAGACCCCTGTTCCCTAATCTAATGCAGAACTGGACCAGACCCTGAAAATACAGATCCAAATCTCCAAAATTAATCAAGACCCCAGACTAGATCCACTAAATAAATGCAGACCCCCTAAGCAAATACAGGCCCCAGACCAGACCCCCTTAACTAATACAGCTGCGTCTCAATAATTAGAATATCATCAAAAAGTGACTTTATTTTAGTAATTCAATACATAAAGTGACCACATCTATTATATAGAGTCATTACACACAGAGGGAGCTATTTAATGTGTTTATTTCGGTTAATGTTGATGATTATGGATTACAGCCAATGAAACTTCAAAGGTCATTATCTCAGAAAATTAAAATAGGGAGGACGAAGGGTTAAAAACCATGCTGCCGTATTCCACCAGACATCAAAGGGTGAATATAATATTGATTTATTGGTCAACGCTTTTCAGGGTTCCCAGAAACATGGCAATATGATACTGATTTGTCCTGAGGAAGAGGCACGGAGCCCTGAAATGTGTTGATTAATAAATCAGTATTATATTCACCCTTTCATGTCTGGTGGAATATGGCAGCACGGTGTTTAACCCTTCATCCTCCCTGCTCTCTATGCTCCATGCATGACCTTTGGGTTTTCGTTAATCATCAACATTAACAGAAATAAACCCATGAAATAGATCCCTCTGTGTGTAATGACTCTATATAATATATGGGTGTCACTTTATGGATTGAATTACTGTAATAAATAACTTTTTGATGATATTCTAATTCATTGAGATGCACCTGTATTAGTTTAGGGGGTCTGGTCTGGGGTTTGTATTAGTTTAGAGGTCTGGCCTGGGGTCTATAATAGTTTAGGGGGTCTGCATTTATTTAGCAGATTCTTGGACAAAGTGCCTCAGTGTCCGCGCTGCTGCTCCGAGACCAAAGAAACACAGACACAGGAATGTCTGGATCAGCTACAGCCTTTATTCTCCGACGCGTTTCGGAGCCTCCTCCCGAGCTCCTTCCTCAGGGAACATCACTATTACACTGGACAGTTACACTTTTATAAGATAAAAGGCGCCAAAAACATGATGGAAATGACATGAGCAAGAAGGGAGGATCTACCCATGACGTATCATTTAAATATATATACAGAGCAGAAGGAGAAATGAAAGAAAAAAAAAGAAGAAAATAGGACTCGATCTAGGAGAATCGAGGTGATAAATCAATATGTGCAGAAATCAATTGTATATGTGTTGTGCTAAATTGTCTGTGATTAGAAAGTGTCTCAAAAAAGTCAAAAGTGTCTGATAAGAGGTCAATGGTGACAATTGTCTCTTTTATTCCTTTACAGGTATCAACTTTATGGAAGAAGAGAACAATGAAGGATAAAAAAAAAGAGGGAGTTCCCACGTCAAAGAAAAAGATATAAATATATATGGATAAAAATAGTATGAAAAAATAGATATATCTATATATAGAAATATATATGTTTAAAAATATCTAAATTATTTATTACTTTGTTTAAAAAATCTCATCAAATAAAATGAATTTATCTATTAAAATGGGATGAGAATCAATTATTACATAGTAGAACGAAGAATAAATAATTAAGAAGGAACTATTAAAAACAGGATATTTCAAATATTAAAAAGGAGATTTAAAAAAAGAGCAAAAACAGGGTATCCATTTAGTTGAAAACAATATATATATACATATATATTCGGTTAGGAACAAAAAATTCCTATTCATTGGGGATATCAACTATGGACTCCAGTATCACAGAGGATTAGAACTAGTAATAGATAGTCAAAAATTCATTAGACATGTATCAAACATGCTGTTAAACCCATCAGCTATAAGTGCGGTTGTTAAACTCTATGAAAGAATATACATCTTTAATTACAAACAAATGTTAGGGATTCTTGTGGGGAAACACATAGGTTATGTGGAGCTACAATAGATATATCTATTTTTTCATACTATTTTTATCCATACATATTTATATCTTTTTCTTTGACTTGGGAACTCCCTCTTTTTTTTTATCCTTCATTGTTCTCTGTTCATTGTTCTCTTCTTCCATAAAGTTGATACCTGTAAAGGAATAAAAGAAATAGACAATTGTCACCATTGACTTCTTATCAGACACTTTTGACTTTTTTGAGACACTTTTAATCACAGACAATTTAGCACAACACATATACGATTGATTTCTGCACATATTGATGTATCACCTTGATTCTCCTAGATCGAGTCCTATTTCTTCTTTTTTTTTTTCTTTCATTTCTCCTTCTGCTCTGTATATATATTTAAATGATACTCATGGGTAGATCCTCCCTTCTTGCTGATGTCATTTCCATCATGTTTTTGGCGCCTTTTTTCTTATAAAAGTGTAACTGTCAGTGTAATAGTGATGTTCCCTGAGGAAGGAGCTCGGGAGGAGGCTCCGAAACGCGTCGGAAAATAAAGGCTGTAGCCAGAGGGTAACTAGGGTTCATGGCGCCCGGGGCACAGCTCTATTTTGGCGCCCCCCCCCCCCGGGGAAGGTGAGGGCGGGGGGGGGGGGGTGACGGTGCTGTCAGGCGGGGGGGTTATTACACCTCATAGTGTGTGCCTCAGGTATATGTATACATCAGGCAGGCACAGGTGTATATATGTATACATCACCAGGCAGGCACATACTATGAGGTATAGTACCTCATAGTGGGTGCCTGCGCCTGATGTATACATATTATATATACACCTCATAACTTCCCTCCCCCCCCCCGCGCCTGGGTTACTTTATTACAATTTAATAACTCTAGTAGAGTAGTACCTACTAGTCGGGACGGACCAACGACTCAGGAGGGAGGAGGGAGGGAGGGAGGCAGGCAGGCTGCTGCAGCAGCAGCTCCTCTCCTGTGTCCCACTGTACGCGCGGCGCGCGCTCACTGTTTGCGGCCGCCGGGTGACGTCGGCCGAAGCGCGGCCGCGACGTGACACGGGAGGGAGGTTGGAACTGCTGCCAGGGGGCGGATAAGCAGCAGGGGCTGCGCACGCGCAGGGCGGCGCGGAGGAGATTAGAGTCGCGCCCGGTGCAAAAGGTGCGGCTGCACCCCCTAGATACGCCCCTGGCTGTAGCTGAACCAGACATTCCTGTGTCTGTGTTTCTTTGGTCTCGGAGCAGCAGCGCGGACACTGAAGCACTTTGTCCAAGAATCTGCATTACGACCACGGTCACCTTGGGAGTGCGGTCCCTGCAGCAGCTGCTTTGTACGCTATTCTACCAGTTGTGGGTTTCACAACTGACAAAGGTGAGCAATTCCACATCGATAAGTGAAAGTGTGTTATTGAGATAAGACCCTATTTGCGCATTCTTTCTTTCACACATGCATTTATTTAGGGCATTCAGTCTGGGGTCTGGATTAGTTTTGGAGATTTAGATCTGTATTTTCAGGGTCTGGTCCAGTTCTGCATTAGATTAGGGGAACTGGTGTCTATATTCATTTAGGTGTCTGTTTCTGGGTCTTCGGTTTAGGGGCTCTGGTCTGTAGTCTTATAAAGTGTTAAGTCTGTATGAGATCAGGGTCCGATCTAGGGTCACATTACTTAAAAGTTCTGGTTTTGGGTTTGAATTAATTTAAGTGTCTGGGCGTTCTGCCTAATGCATTTCCTATGGGACTGGTGTACATGTGCGTACTTGCGTAATGGGGCACTTGCGTTTTTGCCGTGATCTGGCCAACCCGGCACTTGTGGCAACAGACAAAAAAAACTTGCCTGCTTAGCTGTGGGTTTTTAAAACTGCGACCAAGTGCCACATTATGCCAAAATCAACGGCAACAATGCAAGTGCCGCACATGTACACACGTCCTATAGGAAATACATCGGCAGAACGCAGACTTGCTGCACTTTTGCAGGATGCATTTTTTTGCAAAAATACCAGAATTTTGCTTGATTTGCCAAATTGCTGATGTGAAAACATCCAGTCCTTTGAGCTAGATTCGTCCGACCTTTAAACTAAAACGGACCCCAGACTCCCTAAATACGTAGATCTAAACCATACTGCCCAAAAAACAAACTCAAGCTAAAAACCCCTAAACTCATGCAGATCCTATACCAGACAAGTAATTACAGAACCCCCCCAGACCAGGAGCGTAACTACAACAGGTGTAATCACACCCGGGCCCTGGAGCCTAGGGGGCCCCAAAAATCCCTTTGGCCTGTAGAAAAATACTAATGCTATTAAAGATTTGCAATAATTGGGGGCCTCAAAGAGCTTTTTTTGTCAGGGCCCATGAGCTTCAAGTTACCACACTGTCCCAAACCAAACCCCTTAAACCAATGCGAACCCCGGTTTTGTGATTTTTGTCCCTGATCCTGATTTTGTCCCGTTTTTCACCTGCACCAAATCGGAGTCTGCATCATTTTTGCAAAAATCGGACAAAATCGTATCGTCCTGGATCCGGGACGATCAGGCGCCCATAACATGGGAGTCTATGGGTGCCGGATCCGTTAAAAAATCGGATCGTTTCCCGGATCCGATGTAAATCACAGCGCAGACCCTGAAATGCTGCCGTGCTCATTCAGCACCATGGACAGCAGCATTTCAGAGACACGGCTGAACGTTCAGCACCATGGACAGCAGCACTGCACACACAGGCAAACTTCAGCACTGTGGACAGCAGCAGAAAAAATGAATCTTGCAAAAAACAGGATCGGAGGGCATATTTGTCCACACTTTCTGCTCATCCTGTTCTGTCAGGTTCTGTCCGGTGGATCCTGCAAAAACCGGACAGAACCTGACAGGTGAAAACCGTGGTGTGAAGCCAGTCTAAGAAACCCTGGATTGTCAGATATTCCAGATTATTGGATGATTCTTAGAGAATTGCTGTTTATCCCATGTATCTGAGACACCATATTGAGTGTAGGATGCCGATTTTTGCTGCTTTACTTTTGTTTTACATTTTTTGCAGCTCCAACAACTGAAGAAAGTGTGGTGGAGCTGAGCACCTGTGAGACCGCCCTGGACAAGAAGCTGGACAAGATCATCGCCTGGACCAGCAAAGTGGAAAGTAAACTGGCCGAACTGCAGAGCAGCTGCTCCTCCCAGAAGTACAAGACACTCGGACGCTGATCCGACGCCTCTCAGCGCTTTCTCTGCTTGATGCATTACACCATGGCCGCCTCATAAATCAAGACCGACCATGTTGCCTGTAGCGACCAATCAGAACGCAGCTTTCATTTTTCCACAGCAGTTTTAGAGATGAAAGCTGCTTGCTGATTGGTTGCTAAGGGTAACGAGGCCTGTGTTTCTCCTTAGACCTTGTTTTCCTAAGTGTTATGGGTTCTGGCTTTACAGTGATGGATCCATTTATAAACAGATCTCACAGCGGGATCCGTCAGATTTTTATTTGACTGCAAATGGAGACCTGAAGGAGATTATCGTATCCTCCTATATTTACATCTGTAGTCTTAAGATCTTCCCCTCCCTTTACACCCAGAAATATCCCCACAACTCCTAGAAATGCTCACTCGGGGATATATGTTTTATAATTTCTCTTCTTTTTGGGGTTCGTGGAAAATCCCACAAAAAAAAGTTGAGGTTGAAGGGTATGGAAAAGAGATGAGCACTCAGGGGGTGTACTTATTTTCTTTTATAACCAATAATTCAGTTTTGTTGGGGTATTCTTCCTTGAAAAAGGCCTCAAAATGGCGTGGCTTATACACATGTGTCCTGAAGGGGCGATGTAGTGACATCTTGAGGGCGTAATTGGTGGGAATAGATTGGAACAGACATTGCTTCTCTTCTCTGTGCTGTGCCGCTCCCCGTGGGGATGAATACTTTCGCAATAAAGAAAAATAATATAATAAATCTTTTGTCTCTATGTGTAAGCATTAAAGGTTAATAAAATGCGTTTCTGGCACCAACATCTGGAGATCCTTGCCAAGTGCCCGGGGCCTCCTGTGCCTGGGGCATCACTCGCCCAGATCTCCATTGGCGATTGTTCACACTGTGTGTAACACCCCTTTAATCCGCTGTCATCGCAGGGTGTTAACTAGATCTATCACGTTTGATATGATGCAGTGCCTCCACCCAAATCTCGCTAGGAGCTCTAGAGGAAGGCAGAAGGTCTTTGTCTTCTGCTAAGGGTCAAAGGCAAGATTGTAGTGCGGTCTGCTGGAGCGCCGGTGTTGGTGAGAGAGATAAAGGTTGTCACCATGATGAAGGCAGCATACCACTGCCAAAATGCATTGTGATGTTTAATAAAGGTTTGTAAAGAAGACACAAGTCCCTTTTGTCTCTCTCTCCTACAGGGTCGGACTGGGGTGTCTGGGGCCCACCAGGGAAATTGACTCCAGGGGCCCACTCACCCGCTATATGCAAATACCTGTTAGCCGTTATACCCATTATAGCGGTTACTCCTGCACATCACTCTGCGCTCACCATTACTGCGATGTACCATTACTGTAGTGTACATTAAAGGGATACTTTGGTGAAAACAAGTTACCAACAATCGTCAGGTTCGGCAGGTGATCACTCAGTTATTGGTGGAATCCTACCAATCAAAACCACATCGTCAGATGGCTCAGTGGTTAGCACTGTATACGGTGGCTCAGTGGTTAGCACTGTATACGGTGGCTCAGTGGATAGCACTGTATATGGTGGCTCAGTGGTTAGCACTGTATATGGTGGCTCAGTGGTTAGCACTGTATATGGTGGCTCAGGGTTACACAGTATGGTGCTCAGTGTTAGCACTGTATGGTGGCTCAGTGGTTAGCACTGTATATGGTGGCTCAGTGGTTAGCACTGTATATGGTGGCTCAGTGGTTAGCACTGTATACGGTGGCTCAGTGGTTAGCACTGTATATGGTGGCTCAGTGGTTAGCACTGTATATGGTGGCTCAGTGGTTAGCACTGTATGGTGGCTCAGTGGTTAGCACTGTATATGGTGGCTCAGTGGTTAGCACTGTATAGGTGGCTCAGTGTTAGTACTGTATACGTGGCTCAGTGGTTAGCACTGTATATGGTGGCTCAGTGGTTAGCACTGTATACGGTGGCTCAGTGGTTAGCACTGTATATGGTGGCTCAGTGGTTAGCACAGTATATGGTGGCTCAGTGGTTAGCACTGTATATGGTGGCTCAGTGGTTAGCACTGTATACGGTGGCTCAGTGGTTAGCACTGTATGGTGGCTCAGTGGTTAGCACTGTATATGGTGGCTCAGTGGTTAGCACTGTATATGGTGGCTCAGTGGTTAGCACTGTATATGGTGGCTCAGTGGTTAGCATTGTATGGTGGCTCAGTGGTTAGCACTGCACGATGTCTCTGTGGTTAGCAAAGTATGATGGTTCAGTGGTTAGCAGCACAGCATATGGTGGGGCAGGCGGTTAGACCAGGATGAAGGCTGGGGGGGTGAGCGCAGGAGGACGGAGGCTGGAGGGGTGAGCGCAGGATGACGGAGGCTGGTGGGGTGAGGGCAGGAGGACAGAGGCTGGTGGGGTGAGGGCAGAGAGGGGGACAGAGGCTGGGGGGTGAGGACAGGGGGGCTGGAGGGGTTGAGGACAGGAGGACAGAGGCTGGAGGGGTGAGGACAGGAGGACGAGGCTGGTGGGGTGAGGGCAGGAGGACAGAGGCTGGTGGGGTGAGGGCAGGAGGACAGAGGCTGGTGGGGTGAGGGCAGGAGGACAGAGGCTGGTGGGGTGAGGGCAGGAGGACAGAGGCTGGTAGGGGTGAGGGCAGGAAGACGGAGGCTGGAGGGGTGAGGGCAGGAGGACGGAGGCTGGAGGGGTGAGGGCAGCAGGACGGAGGCTGGAGGGTGAGGCAGGAGGACGGAGGCGGAGGTGGAGGGGTGAGGGGCAGGAGGACGGAGGCTGGGGGGTGAGGGCAGGAAGACGGAGACTGGAGGGGTGAGGGCAGGAGGACGGAGGCTGGAGGGGTGAGGGCAGGAGGACGGAGGCTGGAGGGGTGAGGGCAGGAGGACAGAGGCTGGAGGCCCCCATCACAAGCACAGTGCAGCCAACTTTATCTTTATTTACATTACATTTATTTTACTTCATTGGACCTCCCGCGTTCTGTCTCTGCACACACTTTGCACACACACACACACATTGCACACACACACACACACATTGCACACACACACACATTGCACACACACACACATTGCACACACACACACACATTGCACACACACATTGCACACACACCATTGCACACACACACACTGCACACACACACACACACACTGCACACACACACACTGCACACACACACACACTGCACACACACTGCACACACACACTGCACACACACACACACACACACTGCACACACACACACACCAACTGCACACACACACACACACACACACACACTGCACACACACATTGCACACACACACACACACATTGCACACACACATTGCACACACACTGCACACACACACATTGCACATACACACATTGCACACACACATTGCACACACACATTGCACACACATTGCACACACAGCCACACACATTGCACACACACATTGCACACACACAAACACACACACACATTGCACACACAGCCACACACACATTGCACACACACACATTGCACACACATTGCACACACACACATTGCACACACACACATTGCACGCACACACACACATTGCACACACAGCCACACACATTGCACACACAGCCACACACATTGCACACACACACATTGCACACACACATTGCACACACACTTTGCACACACAGCCACACACACATTGCACACACACACACATTGCACACACAGCCACACACATTGCACACACACACATTGCACACACAACCTGGCTGCACAGCACACTGCACCTTCTGCTGTCCTCTCTTCATCTCAGACTGAGGGCCCCATCGGCCGTAGTGTTCCTCCACATTATCTGTGGGGTGACAGTCCCCCAGTCAGTGTACTCCAGTGCAGTGCAAATAACACGCAGTACACCGTGTTCCTCCCGCAGGACACCATTACCTCCTCCTCTATGATCAGTGCAGGACATCATCTGTATGCAGTAACCGGAGCACTGTGCCCGGGGCCCCGGCGGTGACGCTGCACAGCGGCCGCTCACAGCCCCGGTGTCCGGATCCCGTGCCTCGGCTCCTGACCGCACACATTCCTGTGACTGTCACCCACCGAATCTCCCTGGAATTACGCCACCACTGACGGCCACCACCAACCCTGCAACCCACCAATCAGCGCAGGCGAGGCTTGTCTGTGTTTTGCCGTTGCTTCCTCCCTGCCCCGCCGGTATTCGATGCTCCTCGGCTCCTCCGGTCCGGTGTCCGCTCCATCATCTCTCCCTCTGCAGCCGCTGAGCTCCGTGTCATCATTACTGGCGGCAGGCAGCAGATATTCCGTTCGGGCCTGTTGGGGGGCGGGGCCACAATGCCTGGGGGCCCACCATGACTTTTAACCGGTTAACCGGCGGCCCAGTCCGAGCCTGCTGTGTACTAACTGAGCCATAAATCCTCCCCATACCAGTAGGATTACTATATGGATTTTAGTATTAGGGTACGGAACACACTGGTGTGAAACTCTGATAAGTGCAATGTGTCATTTTCTCGCATTGCAATCAATCTCTGAGAGCACAATGACGGTGTCGGATGCTTTTTTCTCATCCAGATTCAGGATGAGAAAAAAGTTGCAACATGCTGTGACAGTCTGCGATTCACACCGAGACTCACCAATGCAAATCTATGGGTCCGACAAAATCACGGACCGCACACACTGACCATCCGAAAGGCATCGGTTTTTTTTAACGGATACATTCTCATTCTGTAGCTGAGAACAATGTAAAATGTTCCTGTAAATGATTCTACAGTAATAGCTGCTGAGGAAAGAACAGATGGACTGCACACGATGTGATCTGAGAATCTGAGAAAAATGTTAGCCACTCGCACAGCAGTTGCCAAACGGACCAAAAAACGGATGTCACTCGTCCGACTATCCTGGATGGGAAACAGACCGATTTTAAGGCGGCGGGAGACAGTGTACCACCAAGTCCCCAGCTCCGTGATGTGCACAGTGTACCACCAAGTCCTCAGCTCCGTGCTGTGCACAGACAGTATTCGGTACACTGTCTGTGCACAGCACGAAGATGAAATGTGTACATGGTGGTAACACTGTGCACAGCACGGAGCTGGGGACATGGTGGTACACTGTCTGTGCACAACGCACAGAGATGATGGGACATTCCCAGAAGAGGCACAATAACCACAGACAGGCGGCAGGAGAACATTGAGCCTGCCTAGGAGAACGACAACTCCCAGCACCCAACACACTGCCCAGAAACCATACAATAACGCCCGAACAGGCAGGAGAACTACAATTCCCAGCATGCCACACCCTGCCAACACAGGAAGGTGGAGGCTGCCGCATGGAGGCAGACACCTGGTACAGCCGCCATTATCACCACTCCCCTGCACCCCGTCCTCCTGTCCCCTGTTCCTGTCCTTCACCCCCTGTCCACTTCTCCGTCCCCTGTTCCTGTCCTTCTGCCCCCCCTGTCCTCTTCTCCTGTCCCCCTGTTCCTGTCCTTCTGCCCCCCTGTCCTCTTCTCCTCTGTATGCTGTATATAGCATATGGCCCATATCCCATATGCTATATACAGTATTCATCTCCATGGAGCCACTTAGTGTACCTGTTAGGGACAGGGAGTCAGGACTCTCACTGGTGAAATTCAATGAATATCAGCCTCCCTCCAGGATCCAGAACGGCCGGAAGTGAAGTGTGGACCGCACTGTGCGGCTGTGCGGGAAGTGACGTCACCGCGCAGGTCCTATCATGAAGTGATCACCGCAGTCGCTCTGACAGGTCCTGCCAGGGCTGCCACTAGGAATTTCGGGGCCCCTTACTGCCAAAATGTTGGGGCCCCCCCTGAGACTCTGCCCAGCCCCTGCACCAGCTCCACCTCCACCCATGGTCCGCCTCCACCCAATCATACATTATATTTATAGTGAAAAATTGGAACGCACCAAAAATTATCTCACTTTAAGTGACACACTTGTCTCTTTTCCTCAGCACCAAGCAATCCCATGATAGAGCATATGAAAGTTGGGTGCTGAGGGAAAGATATATAGAGCAGTGGGTAGGATTAGGCCCCTTTCACCTCAGCAGCAAAGACAGTTTCGCGGTAGATACGGCAGATGTTGCCGCACCTGCCGGATATCTACCACGTAACGGACGACTTGCAGCACCTATCCGGCAAGCCCCATTCATTCTCTATTGGGCTTGCGTTTGGGTGCGGCAAGTGCGTCAGAGACTGCGGGCTGTATGCACATACAGACTGCAGACTCGGGCACCTACAGACTGCGGACTCCGGGCACGCTACAGACTGCGGACTCCGGGCACGCTACAGACTGCAGACTCCGGGCACGCTACAGACTGCGGACTCCGGGCACGCTACAGACTGCAGACTTGGGCATGCTACAGACTGCGGACTCCGGGCACACTACAGACTGCGGACTCCGGGCACACTACAGACTGCGGACTCCGGGCACGTTACAGACTGCGGACTCGGGCACACTACAGACTGCGGACTCGCGGGCACACTACAGACTGCGACTCCGGGCACACTACAGACTGCGGACTCCGGGCACACTACAGACTGCGGATTGGGCACACTACAGACTGCGGACTCGGGCACGCTACAGACTGCGGACTCGGCACGCTACAGACTGCGGACTCCGGGCACGCTACAGACTGCGGACTCCGGGCACCTACAGACTGCGGACTCCGGGCACTACAGACTGCGGACTCCGGGCACACTACAGACTGCGGACTCCGGGCACGTTACAGACTGCGGACTCCGGGCACCTACAGACTGCGGACTCCGGGCACGCTACAGACTGCGGACTCCGGGCACACTACAGACTGCGGACTCCGGGCACACTACAGACTGGGACTCCGGGCATGCTACAGACTGCGGACTCCGGGCACACTACAGACTGCGGACTCCGGGCACGCTACAGACTGCGGACTCCGGGCACGCTACAGACTGTCGGACTCCGGGCACACTACAGACTGCGGACTCCGGGCACTACAGACTGCGGACTCCGGGCACATCTGAGATGTTGTATATCTTGTATACACAGCACTATACAGTATATACAGGTCCACACTATATATATACAGTATATAGGCACACTAGTACAGCATGTAGTGTGGACCTGCATATACTGTATAGTGTTGGGTAGAGAAAACAGACACACAGACAGACACTGTCAAACACAGAGACCCTCAGACACAGACATGATACTCACATATAACAGACCTGTGATGATGTCACATGGAGGGGAGGCATCAGGGGTCACATGATCAGCTCAGGGAGGGATCATGGATATGATGAAGATGGTGGGAGGACCTGGACCTGTCATCCTGATGATTGGTGTGAGATGGGCCCTGCTTTGGGGAAACGGCCCCGCCCCTTCACATCGTGGCCACGCCCCCTGCATGCCGTGGCCACCATCCAATGATTTAAAGCAGGGCTGCTGCCGGTGGAGCTGGCGGCCCCCAGCACCACACTAGTGGGTGGCTCAATTATCAGTCCCAGCCTGCCGTAAGCAGTCTGTCACCACCAGAGCTTCAGCTCCCAGGGTGCAGGGGCTTCACCTTTCCCGGAGATGCCATCCACAGAATTTTAACAAGAGCTGGAACTCAGTGCCAAAATAGTGCCGCGGGTGTGCAGCGCTGCTGACACCCAACAGCACCACCCCCACACTACTGCCGCTGCCTACCACCCTTCTGTCTGACAGGGGAACGGACCTGCCGCTGGAGCCTCAGGGGCCCCCTAGCTAGCCGGGGCCCTGGTGCAGCTGCACCAGCTGCACCACGGTAGTTCCGCCCCTGTGCCTACACCTGTCACTCATCTCCCTGTTCCTGATCAATGCAGATGCTTGAATTACTGGGCTAGGCCTTGTCCTATGCATCCATAATGCTCAATGATGAAAATTATAACTCTGAGAAATATCACTTTTCCTGATGTCTATCCCTAATTTGAGCTGTTTTGCAGCTTTTGGGCCACTTTGAGGGAGTTTTTGATTTTGCCTTCCATTGATTTTAATGGGATTTGGAAGTTTCGATGAACAGTTTGTCAAACAATTCGGTGATCATATGCTCATTCAGCGAACCGAACCTGAACTTCAAAAGATTCTCTCATCTCTAGTTATCATACCTTGCATGCGCAACTTTGCATAGTGCTGGCAAATACACCGGCTTTCCTAAAGCATGTTATTATGCCCACAGGTGTGTGATAACCTGATAATGGGGCCGACTAGTCGGGGAACTAACGCACCCTTGACTAGTCAAAGTCCAAATTTGCATCTCATGAGTGGTCTTTAGAAATACTTTCTCTATAGATCTGGTTATGTGTGTTCCTACATAGAGGGACTGTTAGGCAGGGATTATAGTATGTGCACAGAACTACTTACAGATCTCGGGGAACAGAGGAGATGACAGGTTCCCTTTAATTCTGCTTAATATTTAGTGATACAATTAATATAAAATCATCACTGGACACAGTTTTGAGATTTGCCCCCTTCAGATTTATTCGGTTCTGTCTATTGTACATTCATGAGGGTTGATGAGGAAGTTCAGGGCTTGAGATCTGACTTTATTAAGGGGAGACATCTCCATCAGTTATGCAGGGAATATAGTTTGTGCATAGGACGACTCATGGTTCAATGGAAACAGAAAACCTGACAGGTTCCCTTTAATTCTGCTCAATATTAAGTGATACAGTTACTATAAAATCATCACTGGACACAGAGATTTGAGTTTATTCGGTTCATTCATGAGGGTTGATGAGAAAGTGCAATACTTGAGACGTGACTTCATTAACATCATGAAACAATCACTGATCTCAGGGAGGCCGGTCATGGAAACACTGCGGGCAGACGGCTAAAGCGCTCAAACACAGTGAAATCCATGTTTGAGACGCCTAAACGAGGCTCCACAGACTCTATTATCATATCTGTATTTCTCAGAGGGCAATCCCCCTGGAAATACAAATATGACAATAGAGTCTGTAGAGCCTCATTTAGGCGTCTCAAACATGGGGCTAACCAACACCAAAACCAACACCAAAACCAGGTATCAATCCACAGACAGCTGGAATACCAAAACCAGGTATTCAGCTCGGTAGCTGTTTCGGGGTTTTGCCCCTCATCAGTGTGGAGTATGATTCTGGTTAGGTGAGACTAATGGGAGACATCTTCTTCACTTCTGGACCAGGAGACAGACGATGAATGAGACATCTCCATCACTCCTGGACCAGGAGACAGAGGATGAATGATCCAAGCAAAGACAAAGAACAGCGCCCCTCGAGCCCGTATGCTCTCATGTAGTTGCAACGTTTATTCCATCCATCCTCTAGCATTGTGCTAAAGGATGGACGAAATAAAAGTTGCAACTACATGAGAACACACAGGCTTGAGAGGCGCTGCTCTCCCTCTTTGCTTGGTTGATGGATGTCAGTGTGTCTTGAAGGTTGAGGACGAGCGTGTGTCATTGAACGTTGAATGAATGATGGCTGCTGGGCTCTGGAGGGAGTTTTATAGCCACAGACTATTGTGATCCTCATAAGGCAATGACAGAGTAAGCGGGTGTGGCTGGATGACCTAAGCGATCTGTAACTTTCATGAATCCGTGATGTCATCGCACTTCTGAACATTCTATTTGGAATCCTGCATTCATCTGCCTCATTCAGCTCCGGCCCCTGAGAAAAACAACATTACAATATCAGCATGGCGTCTAGAAGGAGTTATAGAAGCGCCCAGATGTGGACTGAGGATCAGGAGGGGTCACCGTCGTCACCACGTGACCCATAGAATAGGTAACGAAATAAAAAGACACAAAATAGGAGGAAAATGTTTAGACAGAGTGGATCTGATGGATAACCAATATGGCTGCTAATAAACACCGATCTCCTCCATCCACTCAGCTGCTAACTTGGGAGACTTTGGGGAAGGCTAGAAGTGAGCTCTTTACTAGAAAGGCAGTCCTGTGGATGGTTATCTTATTTTTGGCTAAAACCACTGTGGGGAACATCCACGTTAGGATAGTACATGATCCTATTGGGTGGAGTATGACACCAGCATTACCGTTTAGGTGTTCATTGGCTGCTTCTCTCATGGCTCCACCCCCTCGGAGCCTCATTTGTCAAAACAACAAACTTGTTGCCCACATCAACCAATGCAGTAGTCCAAGGAAAGCCAGGGGTTTTTGCCAAATGAAAAATAAACAATATTTGAAAGCCAACAATCTTGGTGGTTAAAGACTAACCCCCAAAACACACTTTGGGTTTGCTCCATCTGTCCTGACAAAAGGTGACTGTTAGTAAATATGCTGAGGAGGGCGGAGGAGGACACAGGGATTCTCTTTGACATGATCAGGCCATACCTCATTGTCAGATTTAGCAGCAGAACTGGTCTTGTTGCCCCTAGCAACCAGCAACAATGCAACATTCCGAGCTGCATTAGGAGCAAAAGCTGAGCTGTGATTGGTTGCTAAGGGCAACAAAGTTACCCTAAATCAGCCCGGTGACTGTGTCCTCTGCGGTGCGCTCCTTACAGGGAACAACAGAATATTTATCATTTTGGGATATTTCTAGATTTTGTGTAGAAATGATCTAGAGGCAGAATCTGACGTATTTCTCTGTTTGTAGGTCACAGACGCAGGAATCGCCCTGAGAAGTGAGAAGGGGACGTCTCCCGCCAGCGATGGCTCCGAACAAATCATCAATAATATAATCATTAATCATCGTTAAGCGGCCGGAGATAATAAATGGACAAATGCAGCAGAAATTGGTTCCCGTGATTTCATGACGTTTTCTAACTTCTATTCAGGCTGAATTCCCCCAACAGATCTGCTGGGACTTGTAGTGTCCATACACATCTATACTATGTTACAAGTCCAGTAACAGAGGAATATGTAATATCATACTATATACATATACTTTTCTGAAGATCTGACCCTTTGATACAATGTACAGTAGTCAGTGTGCAGCTTGTGGTGTCACCTACATAACCCAACACAGCCATTAATGTCTAAACCACTGGAAATAAAAATGAGTACACCCCTAAGGGAAAATGAACAAATTTTGCTAAAATATTTTGTGTGGCCACCATTATTTACCAGCACGACCTTAACTCTCTTGGACCTGGAGGTCACTAGATCTTCACAGGATTCACTGGATCCTCTTCATCCTTCATAACGATGAAGATGGTGGATGTACTGTAGAGACCTCGCGCTCTTCCACCTTCTTTTTGAGAAGGCAGCATAGATGCTCCATAGGGTTCAGGTCTGGAGACGCTCGGCCAGTCCAGCACCTTCACCCTCAGTGTCTTTCGCAGCAGTGCTCATCTTGGAGGTGTTTGAGGTTGTTATCATGATGGAATATGAAGGGAGGAGATCATGCTCATCTTCAGTGGGTCACAGGACATGTCGGTATTCATGGTTGCCTCAAAGATCTGCAGCTACCCACAGCCAGCAGCATCATGACTCTCCACCACCATGTCTGACTGTTGGGAGGACACACTTGTCTTTGTGCTCCTGACCTTGGGCCACCACACACGCTTCACTCCATCTGGACCAAATAAATAAGGTCTAGCTCTCTGCTCCTGATTAGCCTGTAATTCTAGCTCCAGTTCTGCCAGTAACCAGTCCTGTGATAACTAATGTTTGTCTATCTTTGTGCTTGGACCTGTCCTGTCTGTGTTTTCCCTGGTACTAGCCTCTCTGCCTAGTTTCTGGAATCATGATGTATCCTATACCTGACATTTTTTGCTGTATCCTATACCTGAAGTCCTCTGCTGTATCATATACCTGAAGTCCTCTGCTGTATCCTATACCTGAAGTCCTCTGCTGTATCCTATACCTGAAGTCCTCTGCTGCATCATATACCTGAAGTCCTCTGCTGTATCCTATACCTGAAGTCCTCTGCTGTATCCTATACCTGAAGACCTCTGCTGTATCCTATACCTGAAGTCCTCTGCTGTATCATATACTTGAAGTCCTCTGCTGTATCCTATACCTGAAGTCCTCTGCTGCATCATATACCTGAAGTCCTCTGCTGTATCCTATACCTGAAGTCCTCTGCTGTATCCTATACCTGAAGTCCTCTGCTGTATCCTATACCTGAAGACCTCTGCTGTATCCTATACCTGAAGTCCTCTGCTGTATCCTATACCTGAAGTCCTCTGCTGTATCCTATACCTGAAGTCCTCTGCTGCATCATATACCTGAAGTCCTCTACTGTATCCTATACCTGAAGTCCTCTGCTGTATCCTATACCTGAAGACCTCTGCTGTATCCTATACCTGAAGTCCTCTGCTGTATCATATACTTGAAGTCCTCTGCTGTATCCTATACCTGAAGTCCTCTGCTGTATCCTATACCTGAAGACCTCTGCTGTATCCTATACCTGAAGTCCTCTGCTGTATCCTATACCTGAAGTCCTCTGCTGTATCCTATACCTGAAGTCCTCTGCTGTATCCTATACCTGAAGACCTCTGCTGTATCCTATACCTGAAGTCCTCTGCTGTATCCTATACCTGAAGTCCTCTGCTGTATCCTATACCTGAAGTCCTCTGCTGTATCATATACCTGAAGTCCTCTGCTGTATCCTATACCTGAAGTCCTCTGCTGTATCCTATACCTGAAGTCCTCTGCTGTATCCTATACCTGAAGTCCTCTGCTGTATCCTATACCTGAAGTCCTCTGCTGTATCCTCCTATACCTGAAGTCCTCTGCTGTATCCTATACCTGAAGTCCTCTGCTGCATCCTATACCTGAAGTCCTCTGCTGTATCATATACCTGAAGTCCTCTGATGTATCCTATACCTGAAGTCCTCTGCTGTATCCTATACCTGAAGTCCTCTGCTGTATCATATACCTGAAGTCCTCTGATGTATCCTATACCTGAAGTCCTCTGCTGTATCCTATACCTGAAGTCCTCTGCTGTATCCTATACCTGAAGTCCTCTGCTGTATCCTATACCTGAAGTCCTCTGCTGTATCATATACCTGAAGTCCTCTGCTGTATCATATACCTGAAGACCTCTGCTGTATCCTATACCTGAAGTCCTCTGCTGTATCCTATACCTGAAGTCCTCTGCTGTATCCTATACCTGAAGTCCTCTGCTGTATCATATACCTGAAGTCCTCTGCTGTATCCTATACCTGAAGACCTCTGCTGTATCCTATACCTGAAGTCCTCTGCTGTATCCTCCTATACCTGAAGTCCTCTGCTGTATCCTATACCTGAAGTCCTCTGCTGCATCCTATACCTGAAGACCTCTGCTGTATTCTATACCTGAAGACCTCTGCTGTATCCTCCTATACCTGAAGACCTCTGCTGTATCATATACCTGAAGTCCTCTGCTGTATCATATACCTGAAGACCTCTGCTGTATCCTATACCTGAAGTCCTCTGCTGTATCCTATACCTGAAGTCCTCTGCTGTATCCTATACCTGAAGTCCTCTGCTGTATTCTATACCTGAAGACCTCTGCTGTATCCTCCTATACCTGAAGACCTCTGCTGTATCCTATACCTGAAGTCCTCTGCTGTATCCTCCTATACCTGAAGTCCTCTGCTGTATCCTATACCTGAAGTCCTCTGCTGCATCATATACCTGAAGTCCTCTGCTGTATCCTATACCTGAAGACCTCTGCTGTATCCTCCTATACCTGAAGACCTCTGCTGTATCCTATACCTGAAGTCCTCTGCTGTATCCTCCTATACCTGAAGTCCTCTGATGTATCATATACCTGAAGTCCTCTGCTGTATCCTATACCTGAAGTCCTCTGCTGTATTCTATACCTGAAGACCTCTGCTGTATCCTATACCTGAAGTCCTCTGCTGTATCATATACCTGAAGTCCTCTGCTGTATCCTATACCTGAAGTCCTCTGCTTTATCCTATACCTGAAGTCCTCTGCTGTATCCTATACCTGAAGTCCTCTGCTGCATCCTATACCTGAAGTCCTCTGATGTATCATATACCTGAAGACCTCTGCTGTATCCTATACCTGAAGTCCTCTGCTGTATCCTATACCTGAAGTCCTCTGCTGTATCCTATACCTGAAGATCTCTGCTGTATCCTATACCTGAAGTCCTCTGCTGTATCCTATACCTGAAGTCCTCTGCTGTATCCTATACCTGAAGACCTCTGCTGTATCCTATACCTGAAGACCTCTGCTGTATCCTATACCTGAAGACCTCTGCTGTATCCTATACCTGAAGTCCTCTGCTGTATCCTATACCTGAAGTCCTCTGCTGTATCCTATACCTGAAGACCTCTGCTGTATCCTATACCTGAAGTCCTCTGCTGTATCCTATACCTGAAGACCTCTGCTTTATCCTATACCTGAAGTCCTCTGCTTTATCCTATACCTGAAGACCTCTGCTGTATCCTATACCTGAAGTCCTCTGCTGTATCCTATACCTGAAGTCCTCTGCTGTATCCTATACCTGAAGTCCTCTGCTGTATCCTATACCTGAAGTCCTCTGCTGTATCATATACCTGAAGTCCTCTGCTGTATCCTATACCTGAAGTCCTCTGCTGTATCATATACCTGAAGTCCTCTGCTGTATCCTATACCTGAAGTCCTCTGCTGTATCATATACCTGAAGTCCTCTGCTGTATCCTATACCTGAAGTCCTCTGCTGTATCATATACCTGAAGTCTTCTGCTGTATCCTATACCTGAAGTCCTCTGCTGTATCCTATACCTGAAGTCCTCTGCTGTATCATATACCTGAAGTCCTCTGCTGTATCCTATACCTGAAGTCCTCTGCTGCATCCTATACCTGAAGTCCTCTGCTGTATCCTATACCTGAAGTCCTCTGCTGTATCATATACCTGAAGTCCTCTGCTGTATCCTATACCTGAAGTCCTCTGCTGTATCCTATACCTGAAGTCCTCTGCTGTATCATATACCTGAAGTCCTCTGCTGTATCCTATACCTGAAGTCCTCTGCTGCATCCTATACCTGAAGTCCTCTGCTGTATCATATACCTGAAGTCCTCTGCTGTATCATATACCTGAAGTCCTCTGCTGTATCCTATACCTGAAGACCTCTGCTGTATCCTATACCTGAAGTCCTCTGCTGTATCCTATACCTGAAGTCCTCTGCTGTATCATATACCTGAAGACCTTTGCTGTATCCTATACCTGAAGTCCTCTGCTGTATCATATACCTGAAGTCCTCTGCTGTATCCTATACCTGAAGTCCTCTGCTGTATCCTATACCTGAAGTCCTCTGCTGTATCCTATACCTGAAGTCCTCTGCTCTATCCTATACCTGAAGACCTCTGCTGTATCCTATACCTGAAGTCCTCTGCTGTATCCTATACCTGAAGACCTCTGCTGTATCCTATACCTGAAGTCCTCTGCTGTATCCTATACCTGAAGTCCTCTGCTGCATCCTTTACCTGAAGTCCTCTGCTGTATCCTATACCTGAAGTCCTCTGCTGTATCCTATACCTGAAGACCTCTGCTGTATCCTATACCTGAAGTCCTCTGCTGTATCCTATACCTGAAGTCCTCTGCTGTATCCTATACCTGAAGTCCTCTGCTGTATCATATACCTGAAGTCCTCTGCTGTATCCTATACCTGAAGTCCTCTGCTGTATCCTATACCTGAAGTCCTCTGCTGTATCCTATACCTGAAGTCCTCTGCTGTATCCTATACCTGAAGTCCTCTGCTGTATCCTATACCTGAAGTCCTCTGCTGTATCCTATACCTGAAGTCCTCTGCTGTATCATATACCTGAAGTCCTCTGCTGTATCCTATACCTGAAGTCCTCTGCTGTATCCTATACCTGAAGTCCTCTGCTGTATCCTATACCTGAAGTCCTCTGCTGTATCCTATACCTGAAGTCCTCTGCTGTATCCTATACCTGAAGTCCTCTGCTGTATCCTATACCTGAAGACCTCTGCTGTATCCTATACCTGAAGTCCTCTGCTGTATCCTATACCTGAAGTCCTCTGCTGTATCCTATACCTGAAGTCCTCTGCTGTATCTTATACCTGAAGACCTCTGCTGTATCCTATACCTGAAGTCCTCTGCTGTATCCTATACCTGAAGACCTCTGCTGTATCCTATACCTGAAGTCCTCTGCTGTATCCTATACCTGAAGTCCTCTGCTGTATCCTATACCTGAAGTCCTCTGCTGTATCCTATACCTGAAGTCCTCTGCTGTATCCTATACCTGAAGTCCTCTGCTGTATCCTATACCTGAAGTCCTCTGCTGTATCATATACCTGAAGTCCTCTGCTGTATCCTATACCTGAAGACCTCTGCTGTATCATATACCTGAAGTCCTCTGCTGTATCCTATACCTGAAGTCCTCTGCTGTATCCTATACCTGAATACCTCTTTTGTATCCTATACCTGAAGTCCTCTGCTGTATCCTATACCTGAAGTCCTCTGCTGTATCCTATACCTGAAGTCCTCTGCTGTATCCTATACCTGAAGACCTCTGCTGTATCCTATACCTGAAGTCCTCTGCTGTATCCTATACCTGAAGTCCTCTGCTGTATCCTATACCTGAAGTCCTCTGCTGTATCCTATACCTGAAGTCCTCTGCTGTATCCTCCTATACCTGAAGACCTCTGCTGTATCCTATACCTGAAGTCCTCTGCTGTATCCTATACCTGAAGTCCTCTGCTGTATCCTATACCTGAAGTCCTCTGCTGTATCCTATACTTGAAGACCTCTGCTGTATCCTATACCTGAAGTCCTTTGTTGTATCATATACCTGAAGACCTCTGCTGTATCCTATACCTGAAGTCCTCTGCTGTATCATATACCTGAAGTCCTCTGCTGTATCCTCCTATACCTGAAGTCCTCTGCTGTATCCTATACCTGAAGTCCTCTGCTGTATCCTATACCTGAAGTCCTCTGCTGTATCATATACCTGAAGTCCTCTGCTGTATCCTATACCTGAAGTCCTCTGTTGTATCCTATACCTGAAGTCCTCTGCTGTATCATATACCTGAAGACCTCTGCTGTATCATATTCCTGAAGTCCTCTGCTGTATCCTATACCTGAAGTCCTCTGCTGTATCCTATACCTGAAGTCCTCTGCTGTATCATATACCTGAAGTCCTCTGCTGTATCCTCCTATACCTGAAGTCCTCTGCTGTATCCTATACCTGAAGTCCTCTGCTGTATCCTATACCTGAAGTCCTCTGCTGTATCCTATACCTGAAGTCCTCTGCTGTATCATATACCTGAAGTCCTCTCCTGTATCCTATACCTGAAGTCCTCTGCTGTATCCTATACCTGAAGTCCTCTGCTGTATCATATACCTGAAGTCCTCTGCTCTATCCTATACCTGAAGTCCTCTGCTGTATCATATACCTGAAGTCCTCTGCTGTATCCTATACCTGAAGTCCTTGCTGTATCCTATACCTGAAGTCCTCTGCTGTATCCTATACCTGAAGTCCTCTGCTGTATCCTATACCTGAAGTCCTCTGCTGTATCTTATACCTGAAGACCTCTGCTGTATCCTATACCTGAAGTCCTCTGCTGTATCCTATACCTGAAGACCTCTGCTGTATCCTATACCTGAAGTCCTCTGCTGTATCCTATACCTGAAGTCCTCTGCTGTATCCTATACCTGAAGTCCTCTGCTGTATCCTATACCTGAAGTCCTCTGCTGTATCCTATACCTGAAGTCCTCTGCTGTATCCTATACCTGAAGTCCTCTGCTGTATCATATACCTGAAGTCCTCTGCTGTATCCTATACCTGAAGACCTCTGCTGTATCATATACCTGAAGTCCTCTGCTGTATCCTATACCTGAAGTCCTCTGCTGTATCCTATACCTGAATACCTCTTTTGTATCCTATACCTGAAGTCCTCTGCTGTATCCTATACCTGAAGTCCTCTGCTGTATCCTATACCTGAAGTCCTCTGCTGTATCCTATACCTGAAGACCTCTGCTGTATCCTATACCTGAAGTCCTCTGCTGTATCCTATACCTGAAGTCCTCTGCTGTATCCTATACCTGAAGTCCTCTGCTGTATCCTATACCTGAAGTCCTCTGCTGTATCCTCCTATACCTGAAGACCTCTGCTGTATCCTATACCTGAAGTCCTCTGCTGTATCCTATACCTGAAGTCCTCTGCTGTATCCTATACCTGAAGTCCTCTGCTGTATCCTATACTTGAAGACCTCTGCTGTATCCTATACCTGAAGTCCTTTGTTGTATCATATACCTGAAGACCTCTGCTGTATCCTATACCTGAAGTCCTCTGCTGTATCATATACCTGAAGTCCTCTGCTGTATCCTCCTATACCTGAAGTCCTCTGCTGTATCCTATACCTGAAGTCCTCTGCTGTATCCTATACCTGAAGTCCTCTGCTGTATCATATACCTGAAGTCCTCTGCTGTATCCTATACCTGAAGTCCTCTGTTGTATCCTATACCTGAAGTCCTCTGCTGTATCATATACCTGAAGACCTCTGCTGTATCATATTCCTGAAGTCCTCTGCTGTATCCTATACCTGAAGTCCTCTGCTGTATCCTATACCTGAAGTCCTCTGCTGTATCATATACCTGAAGTCCTCTGCTGTATCCTCCTATACCTGAAGTCCTCTGCTGTATCCTATACCTGAAGTCCTCTGCTGTATCCTATACCTGAAGTCCTCTGCTGTATCCTATACCTGAAGTCCTCTGCTGTATCATATACCTGAAGTCCTCTCCTGTATCCTATACCTGAAGTCCTCTGCTGTATCCTATACCTGAAGTCCTCTGCTGTATCATATACCTGAAGTCCTCTGCTCTATCCTATACCTGAAGTCCTCTGCTGTATCATATACCTGAAGTCCTCTGCTGTATCCTATACCTGAAGTCCTTGCTGTATCCTATACCTGAAGTCCTCTGCTGTATCATATACCTGAAGTCCTCTGCTGTATCCTATACCTGAAGTCCTCTGCTGTATCATATACCTGAAGTCCTCTGCTGTATCATATACCTGAAGTCCTCTGCTGTATCCTATACCTGAAGTCCTCTGCTGTATCATATACCTGAAGTCCTCTGCTGTATCATATACCTGACGTCCTCTGCTGTATCATATACCTGAAGTCCTCTGCTGTATCCTATACCTGAAGTCCTCTGCTGTATCATATACCTGAAGTCCTCTGCTGTATCCTATACCTGAAGTCCTCTGCTGTATCATATACCTGAAGTCCTCTGCTGTATCATATACCTGAAGTCCTCTGCTGTATCATATACCTGAAGTCCTCTGCTGTATCCTATACCTGAAGTCCTCTGCTGTATCCTATACCTGAAGTCCTCTGCTGTATCATATACCTGAAGACCTCTGCTGTATCCTATACCTGAAGTCCTCTGCTCTATCCTATACCTGAAGATCTCCTGTACCTTTGGGCCTCCGGTACGATGGGCTGAATAGTTGGGGAACTAACGCCTCCTCGACTAGCCGGAGCCCTAATTTGCATCTCATAAATGATCTTTGGAAACACTTGATCTACAGATCTGTGTATGTATGCTACTTCATACTGCGACTATCAAGCAGGGAATATAGATATGAGCATAGACAGTGGCGTAACGATTGTGGTCTCAGCAGTCGCGGTAGGGGGGCCCCGCCTCAACCGCGATCGGCTCCGACACTCCGTGTGTCAGAGGAGGGGAATCCCGCCGCTCCTCTCTTCTGATCTGACGCCGGCTCCCTGCCCTGCATTGTGCTCCTCGCACGCAGTTACTAGCCCCCCCCCAAACCCTTTCGGCGTGATGGCTTCATGGGGGCCCGCTCTAACACTTGCACCAGGGCCCGCCAGACCCTGGTTACGCCGCTGTGCATAGAACTACTCATGGTTCTAGGGGAACAGAGAACCTGACAGGTTCCATTTAATTCTGCTCAATATTAAGTGATACAATTACCGTATATACTCGTGTATAAGCCGACCCGTGTATAAGCCGACCCCCCTACTTTTGCCCCCAAAACCTGGGAAAACCTATTGACTCGTGTATAAGCCGAGGGTGGACCCCAGCACAAGTATACAGGCCTCCCCAGTCGTAGTATACAGCAGCCTCCCCAGTGGTATACAGGCCTCCCCAGTGGTATACAGCAGCCTCCCCAGTGGTGTATACAGGCCCCAGCAGTATTACAGCAGCCTCCCCAGTGGTGTATACAGCAGCCTCCCAGAGGTATATACAGCAGCCCAGTGGTGGTATATACAGGCAGCCCAGAGGTGTATACAGGCAGCCCCAGTGGTTTTATATACAGGCAGCCCCAGAGGTGTATACAGCAGCCCCAGCCCCAGAGGTGGTATATAAAGGCAGCCCCAGAGGTGGTATATACAGGCAGCCCCAGAGTTGGTATATACAGGCAGCCCCAGTGGTGGTATATACAGGCAGCCCCAGTGGTGTATACAGCAGCCCCAGTGGTGTATACAGCAGCCCCAGTGGTGGTATATACAGGCAGCCCCAAAGGTGTATACAGGCAGCCCCAGTGGTGGTATATACAGGCAGCCCCAGTGGTTTTATATACAGGCAGCCCCAGAGGTGGTATATACAGGCAGCCCCAGAGTTGGTATATACAGGCAGCCCCAGTGGTGGTATATACAGGCAGCCCCAGAGGTGTATACAGGCAACCCCAGTGGTGGTATATACAGGCAGCCCCAGTGGTTTTATATACAGGCAGCCCCAGAGGTGTATACAGCAGCCCCAGCCCCAGAGGTGGTATATACAGGCAGCCCCAGAGGTGGTATATACAGGCAGCCCCAGAGTTGGTATATACAGGCAGCCCCAGTGGTGGTATATACAGGCAGCCCCAGTGGTGTATACAGCAGCCCCAGTGGTGTATACAGCAGCCCCAGTGGTGGTATATACAGGCAGCCCCAAAGGTGTATACAGGCAGCCCCAGTGGTGGTATATACAGGCAGCCCCAGTGGTTTTATATACAGGCAGCCCCAGAGGTGTATACAGCAGCCCCAGCACTAGAGGTGTATACAGCAGCCCCAGCCCCAAAGGTGTATACAGCAGCCCCAGCCGCAAAGGTGTATACAGCAGCCCCAGCCCCAAAGGTGTATACAGCAGCCCCAGCCCGAAAGGTGTATACAGCTGCCCCAGCCCCAAAGGTGTATACAGCAGCCCCAGCCCCAAAGGTGTATACAGCAGGCCCAGCCCCAAAGGTGTATACAGCAGCCCCAGCCCCAAAGGTGTATACAGCAGCCCCAGCCGCAAAGGTGTATACAGCAGCCCCAGCCCCAAAGGTGTATACAGCAGCCCAGCCCCAAAGGTGTATACAGCAGCCCCAGCCCCAAAGGTGTATACAGCAGCCCCAGCCCCAAAGGTGTATACAGGCAGCCCCCAAATGCTGGCACTTGCCCCCTGCTTGTAAGCCCCCAGCTGCTTAACTTACCATCCTCTGTCTTCTTTATCGCGCGCGCAGGTGCCTCGGTGCTCCCGTCTTCCATGCTCCCGGCGTCATCCGGGGTCCCCGGCCGTCGCGTAGCGATGACGTCATGCGACTGGCCGGTCACATGACCCCGGATGCTACGGAGGACGGGAGCACGGAGAGACCTGCGCGCCCGATGTGAAGAAGACAGAGGATGGTAATAATAGCAGCCGGGGGGACTTACAAGCAGGGGGGCAAGTGCCAGCATTTGGGGGGATATATTTAGTTATGCACTGCTTCCCCCTGCCGCTGATTGACAGGTGGAAGCAGTGCATATGTAATGAGCGGCCCCACCTGTCATCCTGATGATTGGTGTGAGATGGGCCCTGCTTTGGGGAAACGGCCCCGCCCCTTCACATCTGTGGCCACGCCCCCTGCATTCCGTGGCCACCATCCAATGATTTAAAGCAAGGCTGCTGCCGGTGGAGCTGGCGGCCCCCAGCACCACACTAGTGGGTGGCTCAATTATCAGTCCCAGCCTGCCGTAAGCAGTCTGTCACCACCAGAGCTTCAGCTCCCAGGGTGCAGGGGCTTCACCTTTCCTGGAGATGCCATCCACAGAATTTTGATAAGAGCTGGAACTCAGTGCCAAAATAGTGCGCGGGTGTGCAGCGCTGCTGACACCCAACAGCACCACCCCCACACTACTGCCGCTGCCTACCACCCTTCTGTCTGACAGGGGAACGGACCTGCCGCTGGAGCCTCAGGGGCCCCCTAGCTAGCCGGGGCCCTGGTGCAGCTGCACCAGCTCCCACCACGGTAGTTTCACCCCTGTGCCTACACCTGTCACTCATCTCCCTGTTCCTGATCACTGTGGAAGCTTGAAATACTGGGCTAGGCCTTGTCCTATGCATCCATAATGCACAATGATGACAATTATAACTGTGAGAAATATCACTTTTCCTGATGTCTATCCCTAATTTGAGCTGTTTTTGCAGCTTTTGGGCCACTTTGAGGGAGTTTTTGATTTTGCCTTCCATTGATTTTAATGGGATTTGGAAGTTTGATGAACAGTTTGTCAAACAATTCGGTGATCATATGCTCATTCAGCGAACCGAACCTGAACTTCAGAAGATTCTCTCATCTCTAGTTATCATACCTTGCATGCGCAACTTTGCATAGTGCTGGCAAATACACCGGCTTTCCTAAAGCATGTTATTATGCCCACAGGTGTGTGATAACCTGATAATGGGGCCGACTAGTCGGGGAACTAACGCACCCTTGACTAGTCAAAGTCCAAATTTGCATCTCATGAGTGGTGTTTAGAAATACTTTCTCTATAGATCTGGTTATGTGTGTTCCTACATAGAGGGACTGTTATAGTATGTGCACAGAACTACTTACAGATCTCGGGGAACAGAGGAGATGACAGGTTCCCTTTAATTCTGCTTAATATTTAGTGATACAATTAATATAAAATCATCACTGGACACAGTTTTGAGATTTGCCCCCTTCAGATTTATTCGGTTCTGTCTATTGTACATTCATGAGGGTTGATGAGGACGTTCAGGGCTTGAGATCGTGACTTTATTAAGGGGAGACATCTCCATCAGTTATGCAGGGAATATAGATCTGTGCATAGGACGACTCATGGTTCAATGGAAACAGAAAACCTGACAGGTTCCCTTTAATTCTGCTCAATATTAAGTGATACAGTTACTATAAATCATCACTGGACACAGAGATTTGAGTTTATTCGGTTCATTCATGAGGGTTGATGAGAAAGTACAATACTTGAGATGTGACTTCATTAACATCATGAAACAATCACTGATCTCAGGGAGACCAGTCAGGAAACACTGCGGGCAGCCGGCTAAAGCGCTCAAACACAGTGAAATACGTGTTGAGACGCCTAAACGAGGCTCCACAGACTCTATTATCATATTTGTATTTCTCAGAGGGCAATCCCCCTGGAAATACAAATATGACAATAGAGTCTGTAGAGCCTCATTTAGGCGTCTCAAACATGGGGCTAACCAACACCAAAACCAACACCAAAACCAGGTATCAATCCACAGACAGCTGGAATACCAAAACCAGGTATTCAGCTCGGTAGCTGTTTCGGGGTTTTGCCCCTCATCAGTGTGGAGTATGATTCTGGTTAGGTGAGACTAATGGGAGACATCTCCATCACTCCAGGACCAGGAGACAGAAGATGAATGAGACATCTCCATCACTCCTGGACCAGGAGACAGAGATGAATGATCCAAGCAAAGAGAAAGAACAGCGCCCCTTGAGCCCGTATGCTCTCATGTAGTTGCAACGTTTATTCCATCCATCCTCTAGCATTGTGCTAAAGGATGGACGGAATAAAAGTTGCAACTACATGAGAACACACAGGCTTGAGAGGCGCTGCTCTCCCTCTTTGCTTGGTTGATGGATGTCCAGGTGTGTTCTTGAAGGTTGAATGATGGCTGCTGGGCTCTGGAGGGAGTTTTATAGCCACAGACTATTGTGACCTCATAAGGCAATGACAGAGCAAGCGGGTGTGGCTGGATGACCTAAGCGATCTGTAACTTTTCATGAATCCGTGATGTCATCGCACTTCTGAACATTCTATTTGGAATCCTGCATTCATCGGCCTCATTCAGCTCCGGCCCCTGAGAAAAACAACATTACAATATCAGCATGGCGTCTAGAAGGAGTTATAGAAGCGCCCAGATGTGGACTGAGGATCAGGAGGAGGGTCACCGTCGTCACCACGTGACCCATAGAATAGGTAAAGAAATAAAAAGACACAAAATAGGAGGAAAAATGTTTAGACAGAGTGGATCTGAGGGATAACCAATATGGCTGCTATAAACACCGATCTCCTCCATCCACTCAGCTGCTAACTTGGGAGACTTTGGGGAAGGCTAGAGGTGAGCTCTTTACCTAGAAAGGCAGTCCTGTGGATGGTTATCTTATTTTTGGCTAAAACCACTGTGGGGAATATCCATGTTAGGATAGTACATGATCCTATTGGGTGGAGTATGACACCAGCATTACCGTTTAGGTGTTCATTGGTTGCTTCTCTCATGGCTCCACCCCCTCGGAGCCTCATTTGTCAAAACAACAAACTTGTTGCCCACATCAACTAATGCAGTAGTCCAAGCAAAGCCAGGGGTTTATTGCCAAATGAAAAATAAACAATATTTGAAAGCCAACAATCTTGGTGGTTAAAGACTAACCCCCAAAACACACTTGGGTTTGCTCCATCTGTCCTGACAAAGGTGACTGTTAGTAAATATGCTCAGGAGGGCGGAGGAGGACACAGGGATTCTCTTTGACATGATCAGGCCATACCTCATTGTCAGATTTAGCAGCAGAACTGGTCTTGTTGCCCCTAGCAACCAGCAACAATGCAACATTCCGAGCTGCATTAGGAGCAAAAGCTGAGCTGTGATTGGTTGCTACGGGCAACAAAGTTACCCTAAATCAGCCCGGTGACTGTGTCCTCTGCGGTGCGCTCCTTACAGGGAACAACAGAATATTTATCATTTTGGGATATTTCTAGATTTTGTGTAGAAATGATCTAGAGGCAGAATCTGACGTATTTCTCTGTTTGCTGGTCACAGACGCAGGAATCGCCCTGAGAAGTGAGAAGGGGACGTCTCCCGCCAGCGATGGCTCCGAACAAATCATCAATAATAATCATTAATCATCGTTAAGCGGCCGGAGATAATAAATGGACAAATGCAGCAGAAATTGGTTCCGTGATTTCATGACGTTTTCTAACTTCTATTCAGGCTGAATTCCCCCAACAGATCTGCTGGGACTTGTAGTGTCCATACACATCTATACTATGTTACAAGTCCAGCAACAGAGTAATATGTAATATCATAATATATACATATACTTTTCTGAAGATCTGACCCTTTGATACAATGTACAGTCAGTCAGTGTGCAGCTTGTGGTGTCGCCTACATAACCCAACACAGCCATTAATGTCTAAACCACTGGAAATAAAAATGAGTACACCCCTAAGGGAAAATGAACAAATTTTGCTAAAATATTTTGTGTGGCCACCATTATTTACCAGCACGACCTTAACTCTCTTGGACCTGGAGGTCACTAGATCTTCACAGGATTCACTGGATCCTCTTCATCCTTCATAACGATGAAGATGGTGGATGTACTGTAGAGACCTCGCGCTCTTCCACCTTCTTTTTGAGAAGGCAGCATAGATGCTCCATAGGGTTCAGGTCTGAAGACGCTCGGCCAGTCCAGCACCTTCACCCTCAGTGTCTTTCGCAGCAGTGGTCATCTTGGAGGTGTTTGAGGTTGTTATCATGATGGAATATGAAGGGAGGAGATCATGTCATCTTCAGTGGGTCACAGGACATGTTGGTATTCATGGTTGCCTCAATGATCTGCAGCTACCCACAGCCAGCAGCATCATGCGGCCCCAAATCATGACTCTCACCACCATGTCTGACTGTTGGGAGGACACACTTGTCTTTGTGCTCCTGACCTTGAGCCACCACACACGCTTGACTCCATCTGGACCAAATAAATAAGGTCTAGCTCTCTGCTCCTGATTAGCCTGTAATTCTAGCTCCAGTTCTGCCAGTAACCAGTCCTGTGATAACTAATGTTTGTCTATCTTTGTGCCTGGACCTGTCCTGTCTGTGTTTTCCCTGGTACTAGCCTCTCTGCCTAGTTTCTGGAATCCTGCTGTATCCTATACCTGAAGTCCTCTGCTGATCCTATACCTGAAGTCCTCTGCTGTATCCTATACCTGAAGTCCTCTGCTGTATCCTATACCTGAAGTCCTCTGCTGTATCCTATACCTGAAGTCCTCTGCTGTATCCTATACCTGAACGGTCCTTCTGAGCTCTTTCTTATCCTTACCTGAAGTCCTCTGCTCTATCCTATACCTGAAGTCCTCTGCTGTATCATATACCTGAAGCCTCTGCTGTATCTATACCTGAAGTCCTCTGCTGTATCCTATACCTGAAGTCCTCTGCTGTATTCCTATACCTGAAGTCCTCTGCTGTATCCTTATACCTGAAGTCCTCTGCTGTATCCTATACCTGAAGTCCTCTGCTGTATCCTATACCTGAAGACCTCTGCTGTATCCTATACCTGAAGTCCTCTGCTGTATCCTATACCTGAAGTCCTCTGCTGTATCCTATACCTGAAGTCCTCTGCTGTATCCTATACCTGAAGTCCTCTGCTGTATCCTATACCTGAAGTCCTCTGCTGTATCTATACCTGAAGTCCTCTGCTGTATCCTATACCTGAAGTACCTCTGCTGTATCCTATACCTGAAGTCCTCTGCTGTATCCTATACCTGAAGTCCTCTGCTGTATCCTATACCTGAAGTCCTCTGCTGTATCCATATACCTGAAGTCCTCTGCTGTATCCTATACCTGAAGTCCTCTGCTGTATCTATACCTGAAGTCCTCTGCTGTATCCTATACCTGAAGTCCTCTGCTGTATCCTATACCTGAAGTCCTCTGCTGTATCCTATACCTGAAGTCCTCTGCTGTATCCTATACCTGAAGTCCTCTGCTGTATCCTATACCTGAAGACCTCTGCTGTATCCTATACCTGAAGTCCTCTGCTGTATTCCTATACCTGAAGTCCTCTGCTGTATCCTATACCTGAAGACCTCTGCTGTATCCTATACCTGAAGTCCTCTGCTGTATCCTATACCTGAAGTCCTCTGCTGTATCCTATACCTGAAGTCCTCTGCTGTATCCTATACCTGAAGTCCTCTGCTGTATCATATACCTGAAGTCCTCTGCTGTATCCTATACCTGAAGTCCTCTGCTGTATCCTATACCTGAAGACCTCTGCTGTATCCTATACCTGAAGCCTCTGCTGTATCCTATACCTGAAGTCCTCTGCTGTATCATTATACCTGAAGTCCTCTGCTGTATCCTATACCTGAAGTCCT
This sequence comes from Allobates femoralis, assembly GCA_033576535.1. Lineage (NCBI taxonomy): Eukaryota > Metazoa > Chordata > Amphibia > Anura > Aromobatidae > Allobates > Allobates femoralis. Next base: position 235,900,625 of record JARQOC010000011.1, on the reverse strand, counting down.
CTGCTGTATCCTATACCTGAAGTCCTCTGCTGTATCCTATACCTGAAGTCCTCTGCTGTATCCTATACCTGAAGTCCTCTGCTGTATCCTATACCTGAAGTCCTCTGCTGTATCCTATACCTGAAGTCCTCTGCTGTATCCTATACCTGAAGTCCTCTGCTGTATCTATACCTGAAGACCTCTGCTGTATCCTATACCTGAAGACCTCTGCTGTATCCTATACCTGAAGTCCTCTGCTGTATCCTATACCTGAAGTCCTCTGCTGTATCCTATACCTGAAGTCCTCTGCTGTATCATATACCTGAAGTCCTCTGCTGTATCCTATACCTGAAGTCCTCTGTTGTATCCTATACCTGAAGTCCTCTGCTGTATCCTATACCTGAAGACCTCTGCTGTATCCTATACCTGAAGTCCTCTGCTGTATCCTATACCTGAAGTCCTCTGCTGTATCCTATACCTGAAGACCTCTGCTGTATCCTATACCTGAAGTCCTCTGCTGTATCCTATACCTGAAGTCCTCTGCTGTATCATATACCTGAAGTCCTCTGCTGTATCCTATACCTGAAGTCCTCTGTTGTATCCTATACCTGAAGACCTCTGCTGTATCTTATACCTGAAGTCCTCTGCTGTATCCTATACCTGAAGTCCTCTGCTGTATCCTATACCTGAAGACCTCTGCTGTATCCTATACCTGAAGTCCTCTGCTGTATCCTATACCTGAAGTCCTCTGCTGTATCATATACCTGAAGTCCTCTGCTGTATCCTCCTATATCTGAAGTCCTCTGCTGTATACTATACCTGAAGTCCTCTGCTGTATCATATACCTGAAGTCCTCTGCTGTATCCTATACCTGAAGTCCTCTGCTGTATCCTATACCTGAAGTCCTCTGCTGTATCCTATACCTGAAGTCCTCTGCTGTATCCTCCTATACCTGAAGTCCTCTGCTGTATCCTATACCTGAAGTCCTCTGCTGTATCCTATACCTGAAGACCTCTGCTGTATCATATACCTGAAGTCCTCTGCTGTATCCTATACCTGAAGTCCTCTGCTGTATCCTATACCTGAAGTCCTCTGCTGTATCCTATACCTGAAGTCCTCTGCTGTATCCTATACCTGAAGTCCTCTGCTGTATCCTATACCTGAAGTCCTCTGCTGTATCCTATACCTGAAGTCCTCTGCTGTATCCTATACCTGAAGTCCTCTGCTGTATCCTATACCTGAAGTCCTCTGCTGTATCCTATACCTGAAGTCCTCTGCTGTATCCTATACCTGAAGTCCTCTGCTGTATCATATACCTGAAGTCCTCTGCTGTATCATATACCTGAAGTCCTCTGCTGTATCCTATACCTGAAGTCCTCTGCTGTATCCTATACCTGAAGTCCTCTGCTGTATCCTATACCTGAAGACCTCTGCTGTATCTTATACCTGAAGTCCTCTGCTGTATCATATACCTGAAGACCTCCTGTACCTTTGGGCCTCCGGTACTGATGGGCTGAATAGTTGGGGAACTAACGCCTCCTCGACTAGCCGGAGCCCTAATTTGCATCTCATAAACTATCTTTGGAAACACTTGATCTACAGATCTGTGTATGTATGCTACTTCATACTGCGACTATCAAGCAGGGAATATAGATATGCGCATAGACAGTGGCGTAACGATTGTGGTCTCAGCAGTCGCGGTAGGGGGGCCCCCGCCTCAACCGTGATCGGCTCCGACACTCCGTGTGTCAGAGGAGGGGAATCCCGCCGCTCCTCTCTTCTGATCTGACGCCGGCTCCCTGCCCTGCATTGTGCTCCTCGCACGCGGTTACTAGCACCCCCCCCCCAAACCCTTTCCCCCCTTCGGCGTGATGGCTTCATGGGGGCCCACTCTAACACTTGCACCAGGGCCCGCTGGACCCTGGTTACGTCGCTGTGCATAGAACTACTCATGGTTCTAGGGGAACAGAGAACCTGACAGGTTCCATTTAATTCTGCTCAATATTAAGTGATACAATTACCGTATATACTCGTGTATAAGCCGACCCGTGTATAAGCCGACCCCCCTACTTTTGCCCCCAAAACCTGGGAAAACCTATTGACTCGTGTATAAGCCGAGGGTGGACCCCAGCACAAGTATACAGGCCTCCCCAGTCGTAGTATACAGCAGCCTCCCCAGTGGTATACAGGCCTCCCCAGTGGTATACAGCAGCCTCCCCAGTGGTGTATACAGGCCCCAGCAGTATTACAGCAGCCTCCCCAGTGGTGTATACAGCAGCCTCCCCAGAGGTATATACAGCAGCCCCAGTGGTGGTATATACAGGCAGCCCCAGAGGTGTATACAGGCAGCCCCAGTGGTTTTATATACAGGCAGCCCCAGAGGTGTATACAGCAGCCCCAGCCCCAGAGGTGGTATATAAAGGCAGCCCCAGAGGTGGTATATACAGGCAGCCCCAGAGTTGGTATATACAGGCAGCCCCAGTGGTGGTATATACAGGCAGCCCCAGTGGTGTATACAGCAGCCCCAGTGGTGTATACAGCAGCCCCAGTGGTGGTATATACAGGCAGCCCCAAAGGTGTATACAGGCAGCCCCAGTGGTGGTATATACAGGCAGCCCCAGTGGTTTTATATACAGGCAGCCCCAGAGGTGGTATATACAGGCAGCCCCAGAGTTGGTATATACAGGCAGCCCCAGTGGTGGTATATACAGGCAGCTCCAGAGGTGTATACAGGCAACCCCAGTGGTGGTATATACAGGCAGCCCCAGTGGTGGTATATACAGGCAGCCCAGAGGTGTATACAGGCAACCCCAGTGGTGGTATATACAGGCAGCCCCAGTGGTGGTATATACAGGCAGCCCCAGAGGTGTATACAGGCAACCCCAGTGGTGGTATATACAGGCAGCCCCAGTGGTGGTATATACAGGCAGCCCCAGTGGTTTTGAAACATCATATTTATTCAATTTTCCACCAAAGTTTTCTTCCAACAAAAATAGTTTACATTCGGTATAATCATAATATACAAAATCAGAGCAAGACAATCATACAAAAATTAAACAAACATTAATATAGACATTTTTGCATGTCAAATCGGTGTATTTATCATATAACAAAAACCACAATGCTCCCAAATCTCCAAGTAATATCCAAGTGCCGCAAGGTATGGGCAAGGACCCCTCCAATACCACCTATTCAAGGCTTTGTGTCTCAATATCTAATATCGTTTATTTTCCAGCGGTGGATGTACGAGACCTTGCCATCTTATAAATCTATCTGTAAGTGTGAGTCCCTATCTTTACTCCCCTATAACATATTTTTTATCCTACATCTAGTCGTCCCAAAGTCCCCCCTAATTCCTCCAGAAGGTACCATGAAGTGTCTTTAAGTGGGACCATGATATGACGTATCGCTTCCCCTGAGGTCTTGGCTTCTATGAAGCTCCTCCATTTCTCCATGAAGGCCACCATCATCGCCTCCTTATCTCTTAGCACCTCTCGTCTATCTATTTCCAGCGCTCTGTCCAAGCCCATCACCATGTCAGACTCTCCCGGTAAATCCGGTCGTAGCCAGAAAAGGAGTAGCAGGCGTTTCGCTAACAGCATAAGGACATGAGCCAAACGCAAGGCCCCTCTGTGACTCCCAGGCGTCTCCAAGTCCTGGAATATCCATTTCGAGGGTTCCATAGCATAGTGATATTTACAGTAACTATAGAGCAGGGCATCTACCATGCTCCAGAATACTTGGACCTTAGGGCATTTCCATATACCATGTATCATATCAGTTTTTTCCCGCTGACATTTCGGGCAATTAAGTAGGCGATCTGGATTGGATACAGAACGCGGGAAGTTAAATCCGTATACCATCGCATGAATGATGCGGAAATGTGAATCTCTCCACTGTTCACTGGAAATATAGCGCCGTACTTTATCCCACCCTGTCAAAATACTGTCCTGCACTGAGTCATCCTCCAAATATCTCCTCCACACGGAGAACAATCCCGAGTCCCCACTTGGTGACAGAATGACCCTAAGTTCCCTATATATGGAAGAGATGCTCAGCTGGGAAGATTCCATGTTAATTAGTCTGTCACAAACGTTTGGGGACAGTTCCTTGGATACATCACGTAGTCGTGCCATGACGTGATTTTTTATTTGCATATATTGGAGACCCTGTGTCCCCCCCAGTCCAAAATTGCCCAGAATCTCCAACCCCGTCATCCAACGTCCTTCCGTCTTATGTAGCAGATCGCCCATCTTCAACACCCCCTTCCTTCTCCAGTCTCTGAATAGTGCGTTGTCACGTCCCATAGTAAAGTCAGGGAAGGCCCATGGATTAAGATGTTTAGAGACCCTCCAGGACAGGCCACATTTCTTCCTGACCGCCTTCCATGCCGCAATTGTGTCCTTGCAGACAACGGCTGACTTGATATGAGGCGGAATGCTTGCTAGGGATGAATGTAGGAGGGAACAACGGTCCCAAGGGGCACAGAATTCCACCTCAAGTGGGCCAGCAGAATATCTGTTAGCCCCAGTGGTTTTATATACAGGCAGCCCCAGAGGTGTATACAGCAGCCCCAGCCCCAGAGATGGTATATACAGGCAGCCCCAGAGGTGGTATATACAGGCAGCCCCAGAGTTGGTATATACAGGCAGCCCCAGTGGTGGTATATACAGGCAGCCCCAGTGGTGTATACAGCAGCCCCAGTGGTGTATACAGCAGCCCCAGTGGTGGTATATACAGGCAGCCCCAAAGGTGTATACAGGCAGCCCCAGTGGTGGTATATACAGGCAGCCCCAGTGGTTTTATATACAGGCAGCCCCAGAGGTGTATACAGCAGCCCCAGCACCAGAGGTGTATACAGCAGCCCCAGCCCCAAAGGTGTATACAGCAGCCCCAGCCGCAAAGGTGTATACAGCAGCCCCAGCCCCAAAGGTGTATACAGCAGCCCCAGCCCCAAAGGTGTATACAGCAGCCCCAGCCCCAAAGGTGTATACAGCAGCCCCAGCACCAGAGGTGTATACAGCAGCCCCAGCCCCAAAGGTGTATACAGCAGCCCCAGCCGCAAAGGTGTATACAGCAGCCCCAGCCCCAAAGGTGTATACAGCAGCCCCAGCCCCAAAGGTGTATACAGCAGCCCCAGCCCCAAAGGTGTATACAGCAGCCCCAGCCCCAAAGGTGTATACAGCAGCCCCAGCCCCAAAGGTGTATACAGGCAGCCCCCAAATGCTGGCACTTGCCCCCCTGCTTGTAAGCCCCCAGCTGCTTAACTTACCATCCTCTGTCTTCTTCATCGCGCACGCAGGTGCCTCGGTGCTCCCGTCTTCCATGCTCCCGGCGTCATCCGGGGTCCCCGGCCGTCGCGTAGCGATGACGTCATGCGACTGGCCGGTCACATGACCCCGGATGCTATGGAGGACGGGAGCACGGAGAGGACCTGCGCGCCCGATGTGAAGAAGACAGAGGATGGTAATAATAGCAGCCGGGGGGACTTACAAGCAGGGGGGCAAGTGCCAGCATTTGGGGGGATATATTTAGTTATGCACTGCTTCCCCCTGCCGCTGATTGACAGGTGGAAGCACTGCATATGTAATGAGCGGCCCCACCTGTCATCCTGATGATTGGTGTGAGATGGGCCCTGCTTTGGGGAAACGGCCCCGCCCCTTCACATCCGTGGCCACGCCCCCTGCATGCCGTGGCCACCATCCAATGATTTAAAGCAAGGCTGCTGCCGGTGGAGCTGGCGGCCCCCAGCACCACACTAGTGGGTGGCTCAATTATCAGTCCCAGCCTGCCGTAAGCAGTCTGTCACCACCAGAGCTTCAGCTCCCAGGGTGCAGGGGCTTCACCTTTCCTGGAGATGCCATCCACAGAATTTTGACAAGAGCTGGAACTCAGTGCCAAAATAGTGCCGCGGGTGTGCAGCGCTGCTGACACCCAACAGCACCACCCCCACACTACTGCCGCTGCCTACCACCTTCTGTCTGACAGGGGAACGGACCTGCCGCTGGAGCCTCAGGGGCCCCCTAGCTAGCCGGGGCCCTGGTGCAGCTGCACCAGCTGCACCACGGTAGTTCCGCCCCTGTGCCTACACCTGTCACTCATCTCCCTGTTCCTGATCACTGTGGAAGCTTGAATTACTGGGCTAGGCCTTGTCCTATGCATCCATAATGCTCAATGATGACAATTATAACTCTGAGAAATAGCACTTTTCCTGATGTCTATCCCTAATTTGAGCTGTTTGTGCAGCTTTTGGGCCACTTTGAGGGAGTTTTTGATTTTGCCTTCCATTGATTTTAATGGGATTTGGAAGTTTGATGAACAGTTTGTCAAACAATTCGGTGATCATATGCTCATTCAGCGAACCGAACCTGAACTTCAGAAGATTCTCTCATCTCTAGTTATCATACCTTGCATGCGCAACTTTGCATAGCGCTGGCACATACACCGGCTTTTCTATAGCATGTTATTATGCCCACAGGTGTGTGATAACCTGATAATTGGCCGACTAGTCGGGGAACTAACGCACCCTTGACTAGTCAAAGTGCAAATTTGCATCTCATGAGTGGTCTTTAGAAAGACTTTTTCTATAGATCTGGTTATGTATGTTCCTACATAGAGGGACTTTTAGGCAGGATTATACTATGTGCACAGAACTACTTACAGATCTCGGGGAACAGAGGAGATGACAGGTTCCCTTTAATTCTGCTTAATATTTAGTGATACAATTAATATAAAATCATCACTGGACGCAGTTTTGAGATTTGCCCCCTTCAGATTTATTCGGTTCTGTCTATTGTACATTCATGAGGGTTGATGAGGACGTTCAGGGCTTGAGATGTGACTTTATTAAGGGGAGACATCGCCATCAGTTATGCAGGGAATATAGATCTGTGCATAGGACGACTCATGGTTCAATGGAAACAGAAAACCTGACAGGTTCCCTTTAATTCTGCTCAACATTAAGTGATACAGTTACTATAAAATCATCACTGGACACAGAGATTTGAGTTTATTCGGTTCATTCATGAGGGTTGATGAGAAAGTAACAATACTTGAGATGTGACTTCATTAACATCATGAAACAATCACTGATCTCAGGGAGGCCGGTCATGGAAACACTGCGGGCAGACGGCTAAAGCGCTCAAACACAGTGAAATCCATGTTTGAGACTCCTAAACGAGGCTCCACAGACTCTATTATCATATTTGTATTTCTCAGAGGGCAATCCCCCCGGGAAATACAAATATGACAATAGAGTCTGTAGAGCCTCATTTAGGCGTCTCAAACATGGGGCTAACCAACACCAAAACCAACACCAAAACCAGGTATCAATCCACAGACAGCTGGAATACCAAAACCAGGTATTCAGCTCGGTAGCTGTTTCGGGGTTTTGCCCCTCATCAGTGTGGAGTATGATTCTGGTTAGGTGAGACTAATGGGAGACATCTTCTTCACTTCTGGACCAGGAGACAGAAGATGAATGAGACATCTCCATCACTCCTGGACCAGGAGACAGAGGATGAATGATCCAAGCAAAGACAAAGAACAGCGCCCCTTGAGCCCGTATGCTCTCATGTAGTTGCAACGTTTATTCCATCCATCCTCTAGCATTGTGCTAAAGGATGGACGGAATAAAAGTTGCAACTACATGAGAATACACAGGCTTGAGAGGCGCTGCTCTCCCTCTTTGCTTGGTTGATGGATGTCCAGGTGTGTCTTGAAGGTTGAATGATGGCTGCTGGGCTCTGGAGGGAGTTTTATAGCCACAGACTATTGTGACCTCATAAGGCAATGACAGAGCAAGCGGGTGTGGCTGGATGACCTAAGCGATCTGTAACTTTTCATGAATCCGTGATGTCATCGCACTTCTGAACATTCTATTTGGAATCCTGCATTCATCGGCCTCATTCAGCTCCGGCCCCTGAGAAAAACAACATTACAACATCAACATGGCGTCTAGAAGGAGTTATAGAAGTGCCCAGATGTGGACTGAGGATCAGGAGGAGGGGTCGCCGTCGTCACCACGTGACCCATAGAATAGGTAAAGAAATAAAAAGACATAAAATAGGAGGAAAAATGTTTAGACAGAGTGGATCTGATGGATGACCAATATGGCTGCTAATAAACACCGATCCTCTCCATTCCACTCAGCTGCTAACTTGGGAGACTTTGGGGAAGGCTAGAGGTGAGCTCTTTACCTAGAAAGGCAGTCCTGTGGATGGTTATCTTATTTTTGGCTAAAACCACTGTGGGGAATATCCACATTAGGATAGTACATGATCCTATTGGGTGGAGTATGACACCAGCATTACCGTTTAGGTGTTCATTGGTTGCTTCTCTCATGGCTCCACCCCCTCGGAGCCTCATTTGTCAAAACAACAAACTTGTTGCCCACATCAACCAATGCAGTAGTCCAAGCAAAGCCAGGGGTTTATTGCCAAATGAAAAATAAGCAATACTTGAAAGCCAACAATCTTGGTGGTTAAGGACTAACCCCCAAAACACACTTTGGGTTTGCTCCATCTGTCCTGATGAAAGGTGACTGTTAGTAAATATGCTCAGGAGGGCGGAGGAGGACACAGGGATTCTCTTTGACTTGATCAGGCCATACCTCATTGTCAGATTTAGCAGCAGAACTGGTCTTGTTGCCCCTAGCAACCAGCAACAATGCAACATTCCGAGCTGCATTAGGAGCAAAAGCTGAGCTGTGATTGGTTGCTACGGGCAACAAAGTTACCCTAAATCAGCCCGGTGACTCTGTGTCCTCTGCGGTGCGCTCCTTACAGGGAACAACAGAATATTTATCATTTTGGGATATTTCTAGATTTTGAGCAGGAATGATCTAGAGGCAGAATCTGACGTATTTCTCTGTTTGCCGTTCACAGACGCAGGAATCGCCCTGAGAAGTGAGAAGGGGACGTCTCCCGCCAGCGATGGCTCCGAACAAATCATCAATAATAATCATTAATCATCGTTAAGCGGCCGGAGATAATAAATGGACAAATGCAGCAGAAATTGGTTCCCGTGATTTCATGATGTTTTCTAACTTCTATTCAGGGCTGAATTCCCCCAACAGATCTGCTGGGACTTGTAGTGTCCATACACATCTATACTATGTTACAAGTCCAGTAACAGAGGAATATGTTATATCATAATATATACATATACTTTTCTGAAGATCTGACCCTTTGATACAATGTACAGTAGTCAGTGTGCAGCTGTGGTGTCACCTACATAACCCAACACAGCCATTAATGTCTATGTTTAAACCACTGGAAATAAAAATGAGTACACCCCTAAGGGAAAATGAACAAATTTTGCTAAAATATTTTGTGTGGCCACCATTATTTACCAGCACGACCTTAACTCTCTTGGACCTGGAGGTCACTAGATCTTCACAGGATTCGCCGGATCCTCTTCATCCTTCATAACGATGAAGATGGTGGATGTACTGTAGAGACCTCGCGCTCTTCCACCTTCTTTTTGAGAAGGCAGCATAGATGCTCCATAGGGTTCAGGTCTGAAGATGCTCGGCCAGTCCACACCTTCACCTCAGTGTCTTTCGCAGCAGTGGTCATCTTGGAGGTGTTTGAGGTTGTTATCATGATGGAATATGAAGAAAGGAGATCATGCTCATCTTCAGTGGGTCACAGGACATGTTGGTATTCATGGTTGCCTCAATGATCTGCAGCTACCCACAGCCAGCAGCATCATGCGGCCCCAAATCATGACTCTCCACCACCATGTCTGACTGTTGGGAGGACACACTTGTCTTTGTGCTCCTGACCTTGAGCCACCACACACGCTTGACTCCATCTGGACCAAATAAATAAGGTCTAGCTCTCTGCTCCTGATTAGCCTGTAATTCTAGCTCCAGTTCTGCCAGTAACCAGTCCTGTGATAACTAATGTTTGTCTATGGCTGGGGTCACACATAAGCCCTCAGTCAGTTTTTGGCTTCAGTTTTGTCATTTTTTTTTTCTAAGTCCAAAAACTGACAGAAAAACGCATTGGGTGTAATAAACACCCTGTGCGTTTTTCTATGGAGCTCAAAACATTGCCCTGTCCGTTTTTGAGCCAAAAACGCAGTAAACAGCGTTTTTGGCATCAGTTAAAAAACGCATGCGTTTTCATGCGTTTGTTTTAACATGGGGCCCTATGGGAAACGCATGCGCGAACGCATGCAAACGCATGCACTTGCGTTTGCGCATGCGTTCGCGCATGCGTTTTTTTAATGAAAAGTCCAAAAACGTTCAGGAGTGCAGGAGGCTCAAAAAGCACCCAGAAAAAAACGGATTGGTGATGAAAATCACTTCCAAAAACGGACTTCTATGTGTGACCCCAGCCTATCTTTGTGCCTGGACTGTCCTGTCTGTGATTTCCCATGGTTACTAGCCTCTACTGCCTGTTTCTGGAATCATGATGTATCCTATACACTGAGTCCACTGCTGCATCATATAACTGAAGTCCTCTGCTGATCCTATACCTGAAGTCCTCTGCTGTATCATAACCTGAAGTCCTGCTGTATTATACTGAAGTCCTTGCTGTATCATATACCTGAAGTCCTCTGCTGTATCCTATACCTGAAGTCCTCTGCTGTATCCTATACCTGAAGTCCTCTGCTGTATCCTATACCTGAAGTCCTCTGCTGTATCCTATACCTGAAGTCCTTGCTGTATCCTATACCTGAAGTCCTCTGCTGCATCCTCTACCTGAAGTCCTCTGCTGCATCATATACCTGAAGACCTCTGCTGTATCTATACCTGAAGTCCTCTGCTGTATCCTATACCTGAAGTCCTCTGCTGCATCATATACCTGAAGACCTCTGCTGTATCCTATACCTGAAGACCTCTGCTGTATCATATACCTGAAGTCCTCTGCTGTATCCTATACCTGAAGTCCTCTGCTGTATCATATACCTGAAGTCCTCTGCTGTATCCTATACCTGAAGTCCTCTGCTGTATCCTATACCAGAAGTCCTCTGCTGTATCCTATACCTGAAGACCTCTGCTGTATCCTATACCTGAAGTCCTCTGCTGTATCCTATACCTGAAGTCCTCTGCTGTATCCTATACCTGAAGACCTCTGCTGTATCCTATACCTGAAGACCTCTGCTGTATCATATACCTGAAGTCCTCTGCTGTATCCTATACCTGAAGTCCTCTGCTGTATCCTATACCTGAAGTCCTCTGCTGTATCCTATACCTGAAGTCCTCTGCTGTATCCTATACCTGAAGACCTCTGCTGTATCTATACCTGAAGACCTCTGCTGTATCCTATACCTGAAGACCTCTGCTGTATCCTATACCTGAAGTCCTCTGCTGTATCCTATACCTGAAGTCCTCTGCTGTATCCTATACCTGAAGACCTCTGCTGTATCCTATACCTGAAGTCCTCTGCTGTATCCTATACCTGAAGTCCTCTGCTGTATCATATACCTGAAGTCCTCTGCTGTATCCATATACCTGAAGTCCTCTGCTGTATCATATACCTGAAGTCCTCTACTGTATCATATAGCTGAAGTCCTCTGCTGTATCATATAGCTGAAGTCCTCTGCTGTATCCTATACCTGAAGACCTTTGCTGTATCCTATACCTGAAGTCCTCTGCTGTATCATATACCTGAAGTCCTCTGCTGTATCCTATACCTGAAGTCCTCTGCTGTATCCTATACCTGAAGACCTCTGCTGTATCCTATACCTGAAGTCCTCTGCTGTATCATATACCTGAAGTCCTCTGCTGTATCATATACCTGAAGACCTCTGCTGTATCCTATACTGAAGTCCTCTGCTGTATCCTATACTGAAGTCCTTGCTGTATCCTATACTGAGTCTCTGCTGCATCATAACCTGAAGTCCTCTGCTGCATCTATAACCTGAAGTCTCTGCTGTATCCTATACCTGAAGTCCTCTGCTGTATCTATACCTGAAGTCCTCTGCTGTATCTATACTGAAGTCATTGCTGTATCTATACTGAAGTCCTTGCTGTACTATACTGAAGTCTTGCTGTATCTATACCTGAAGTCCTCTGCTGATCATATACTGAAGTCTCTGCTGATCCTATACTGAAGTCCCTGCTGCATCCTATACCTGAAGTCCTCTGCTGTATCCTATACCTGAAGTCCTCCTGTGCTCAATAACTGAAGTCCTCTGCCTGTATCTTACCTGAAGACCTCTGCTGTATCTATACCTGAAGTCTCTGCTGTATCTATACCTGAGTCCTCTGCTGTATCCTATACTGAGTCCTCTGATGCATCATATACCTGATCCTCTGCTGTATCCTTACTGAAGTCCTCTGCTGTATCCTACACTGAAGTCTCTGCTGTATCCTATACCTGAAGTCCTCTGCTGTATCTATACCTGAAGTCCTCTGCTGTATCTTTACTGAAGTCCTCTGCCGCATCATATACCTGAAGACCTCTGCTGTATCCTATACCTGAAGTCCTCTGCTGTATCCTATACCTGAAGACCTCTGCTGTATCCTATACCTGAAGACCTCTGCTGCATCCTATACCTGAAGACCTCTGCTGCATCCTATACCTGAAGACCTCTGCTGTATCTTATACCTGAAGTCCTCTGCCGCATCATATACCTGAAGTCCTCTGCTGTATCCTATACCTGACGTCCTCTGCTGTATCCTATACCTGAAGTCCTCTGCTGTATCCTATACCTGAAGTCCTCTGCTGTATCCTATACCTGAAGACCTCCTGTACCTTTGGGCCTCCGGTACCGATGGGCTGAATAGTTGGGGAACTAACGCCTCCTCGACTAGCCGGAGCCCTAATTTGCATCTCATAAACGATCTTTGGAAACACTTGATCTACAGATCTGTGTATGTATGCTACTTCATACTGCGACTATCAAGCAGGGAATATAGATATGCGCATAGACAGTGGCGTAACGATTGTGGTCTCAGCAGTCGCGGTAGGGGGGCCCCCGCCTAACCGCGATCGGCTCCGACACTCCGTGTGTCAGAGGAGAGGAGGGGAATCCCGCCGCTCCTCTCTTCTGATCTGACGCCGGCTCCCTGCCCTGCATTGTGCTCCTCGCACGCGGTTACTAGCACCCCCCCCCCCCAAACCCTTTCGGCGTGATGGCTTCATGGGGGCCCGCTCTAACACTTGCACCAGGGCCCGCCGGACCCTGGTTACCCGCTGTGCATAGAACTACTCATGGTTCTAGGGGAACAGAGAACCTGACAGGTTCCATTTAATTCTGCTCAATAATAAGTGATACAATAATATAAAATCATCACTGGACACAGAGATTGGAGTTTTGCCCCCTCAGATTTATTTGGTTTATTCATAGCAACCAGTAACAGAGGAATATGTTATATCATAATATATACATATACTTTTCTGAAGATCTGACCCTTTGATACAAAGTACAGTAGTCAGTGTGCAGCTTGTGGTGTCCTCTAAATAACCCAACACAGCCATTCATGCCTAAACCACTGGCTACAAAAATGAGTACACCCCTAAGAGATAATGGACCAACTTTGCTCAAACCGTACAATGCGCAAACGATATCGGGTCCAACTCGCGACCCACGTGACTTTTTGTCGGAGTTGGGTCGGAGTGTGGACGCGATATCACGGCGTGTTAACCCACCATTATCATTTCCATCTGAGGAGGATGAGGATGATGATTACCTGCAGTCACCTGAGTCCACACCAATCACTGCACAGTGTATGGGAAGAGTCAGGCGCCCTCTAGTGGCCATGGCTGATCATGCACCCTGGTATACAAATCTATGTCCCTGTATAAATACAGGAATATGTGCAGCTTCTTACATGAAGCAATTAGAGGGCTGGACAGGATGTCTCAGGTACAGTGTCAGCACATTGCCACAAACTGATCCATAGACATTCAGCCTGAGAAAACTCCAATAGAGGCTGCAAACAAGACATCTACAATGTAGATCAATGAGATGAGCAGATAGGGAGGGAATGCTGGAGCATGCAGTGTGCCATAATATCCGGCTATTACATATTAACAAGATCCCCTGCTCCATTCCCAGGTCTGAATAAGTTATACTGCCCTATGGTAACACACTCTATGGGATTTAATGAAGAGCACAAGTGATTGCAAGCTCTTGGGCTCAGCTCCATCATGCAGGAAGACTAATGAGATACACAGTGATGACTGAGGGTCACACTTCTGGGCCACTGAGCTGACAATCTACATGTGATGGGGGCTCAGTGCAGATGAAGGTGACTTGCTGTGTGATCCCCAGTGTCACCTATCCTTGTGTTAGAATGATCTATGGGAATCTACAGGAAGAACTGTGCAGACATTCTAAGGATCTACAATAACGCTCTCCTGATCTGTATAGATCCGCTGTCTGCAGTGATCTCCATAGATACTCAGTATAATAGAGGCCTGGGAGTGGATACATCATCATTAGATACACTGTATCCCATCTCCTACAGATACATTGTCTACAGGAAAATAGTATCTCTGTGATCTTCTAGCTGTAGATACACTGTATCCCTGAACTCCTGGCTGTAGATACACTGTATCCCTGATCTCCTGGCTGTAGATACACTGTATCCCTGAACTCCTGGCTGTAGATACACTGTATCCCTGATCTCCTGGCTGTAGATACACTGTACCCCCCTGTAGATATTCCCTTCTCCTGGCTGTAGATACACTGTATCCCCTGGAGATATTCAGCCTCCTGTCCTCTCCTATAGATACACTGTATCCCTGAACTCCTTGCTGTAGATACACTGTATCCTGAACCAGGGGGGACCCAGACTGTAGTGGGCCCTGGTGCAAGAAATTTTTCGGGGCCCCCCCTAGAACTCAGTGCCAGAATAGTGCCGCGGGTGTGCATCACTGCCAGTGGCGTAGCAATTGTTTGTGGCCCCGGGGCGGTCGAAAAATTTGCCGCCCCTTTGGTTGTTGATAATCTGGAAGTATACATAGTATACACTGTCTGCCCCTATATACAAGAATATAACTACTATACTAAAACATCAAAGAGAAGGGGTGCAATTGCCACCTCTGCACAACCCCAGTGGATGGCAACAAGCAGGAATCAAGGAGGGCCCGGGGCCGGAGCAATTTTCGCCATCGTGCTGTGGAGTTCATAAATGCGAAAAAACTTTATTCTTAACATTATGTCACAATACCGGGATCTGAGGATCTTCTATTTGAAGGTCAGGGGCTCTCTGATGCCGTGTTGCTGTCTGCCTCGCTGTCGTCCTCTTTTGACACTGCAGTGCGGTGGACAAGAGAGCATTAACTGGATAATAACAAGAAGTATGGAGTGTGTCCTACACCCGGCGCTCCAGCAGACAATCTTTCCTTTGCTTCTCATCCCTCTCCGAGGGCTTTACGGCAGTAGCTGGTACGGGGATTGGAGACCTGAAACCTCGGACCTGCAAGGACCTGCGGTGACGTCATTCCGGTCACGTGACTTCTGTGAACCAGCATTCAGTGTGGACTGGTGGTCTCCGGCATGGGCTCATCTTCCAGGCTTTCTCCGGTGTTGTGCAAGGGTGCAAAATGCTGCAAGGTTAGTGGGTTACATTACTAAACACAGTGCACTACTGGACCACCAGGTATAACCCAGAATTGCCCCCTTGCTTCATTTCATTTTCTGCTAGGGGTCACATTCACAAGAGATGAGATTAGAAATCTTAACATGTTTATGAGAAGTGGCAGTTGCAGGGGCAATAGCAAGTAACAATAAAAAGGTAATGTTATGCAGTATTCTACAAAAGTATAAAATGCGCTTTGCAATAGACCTGAATGTTAGGGGTGATGCTTCCCCTTTAACTTATGACACACACACTCCTAACCAATTACAATTATCCTACAAATGGCTGAAGCCTTGCAAATGACACAGTCCGAATTGGAACCTCAGTTGCCGTGAATGTTGGCATGCTTGCTGTACATTGGTGCATTTAATGTAATGAAAGCAATATTCCCTCCAGGGCTGGTCCTTTAAAAACTCCTAGTTAGTCAGGGGCAGAACTACTGTGGTGCAGCTGGTTCAGCTGCACCAGGGCCCCGACCGGCTAGGGGGCCCCTTCAAGCCTGCAGGGGGTCCCCAGGCGACCCCCGTAACCCGACGTCAGAGGAGAGGAGGGTCAGGCAAGGGAAGCAGAAAGCTTCCCTTGCCTGATCCCACCCCTCCTCTCCTCTGCCCCTCCGGCTCCCGGGAACGCCGCCGGCCGCCAGCAGCCCCACCCCCGCTCCTCAACATGGCTGCACCAGGGCCCCCTGGGGTCAAGGTCCGCCACTGTTAGTACAATCAAAAGCCTCTTCAGCATGGCCATGTAATTAGCTTAGGCATACTTCTCAAATGGTAGAACAACAAGACTAAGGCACACACCCTTAAAAATAACTTCAGTACACGTCACCAGCAGTAGAACTACAGGTCTCAGCAATGCTCCCTTATAGCTAACTCCAGCATACGTCTCCAGCAAAAGAACTACAAGTCCCAGCAGTAGCTACTCACACCTTTTGCAGCAGATAATCATTCTTCCAGGGTTCCAGACAGAAGCTTCAGGGTCCAGTTGTTTGGAAATAATAGGAACAGCAGGCAAAATCCTTCCTCTAACTGGGAAATTTAGAGGAGGGGGGAGCTCATATCAATAGTTTGTCCTGGAGCTTTACAAATCAGTCTCTCATCACACAGAGCAGCAGCCTCAGTTATCAGTACAGGGTTATCACTGCTCCAAGATGGCTGAATCCCATAACACACTACAGTACAATACCCTCATTCCTTCCATCTTCAGCACATTCAGCCAATCCATCCCGTTGTCTGCTGCTGCTCCACATCCCACAGATTGCTCAAATGAGCAAGGCATCTTGGGAATTATAGTTCTCTGCAGTTCAGCAAAAAAAAATCAATATCCGTAGAGATGAATGTGTGTGGCACATACATAGCACAGGTATCAGCTGTGTTATACAGCCGGCACCCATGTGTAAAGGTGTGTGCACAGTTTTCAACTCTTTATTTCTCCGATCAAAACTTTTTTTAACTTCCTTGTGGTTTTTGGGAGGGTTTTATCTCCAAAAGCTCATCAAAATTACTTAGTGTGAACAGACACTTACTGCACGAATCGCAGCCATCGTGACATCGACTTTTAAGAGGTTGGAAATGTCGGTGCGGTGTGAACTGCCATGGCAGGCGGACGTCCTGCTGAAGGTACCTGCATCTGCCATGTTTGTACAGTTATAGTACGATGCACTTATTAGAGTATTACGATATATCATATATGATACAAGCGATCGAGTACTCGCGGGGTCAAACCCCCTAGGGGAACCAAGCAAAAAAAGGTATTAAAACAATGAAAAACAGTTATAATATAAAAACAATAATAAAAAGTGACATATCTGGCATCACTGCTTATGGAATGGAATATACTAATAAAAAATCAGAATATACACAGCGTTCCAAATAATGATGTAAATGCTATTTTTCTCTGATTTTCCAAAGTGGTCGACGCAAACGAAAATCAGTCTTCATGTATATATGGGAAAACTGCACCCATTTCTGCTTGTGAGCACTCTTCATGGGCGGCCAAACAGTTGGTTTATGCAGAACCGCAACCTCTGGAGGATCCTACACCTTGAGCTCTGGCAGCTTTACATACCTGTTTGCTATGTGATGGTATTTTAGTAGCTGCTTTCTTAATACAATGAATACAATGAACCTTCCTCGTTATGCCTTTATCTGCACAAACGTAATACAATTTTGTGTGCAATACTTCCTGCACCAAGCGATGTCCAGCGTATTGAGATACAAGATGAAAAAAATCAGGTAGCACTCCAGAAATACCAAAAAAGTGGACTTTACTCCAGTACCAGGTGGCGCAACATTTCGACCTAAGGCTGGTTTCACACTGCGGTTTTTCACTGATCAGGTTCGATCAGGTTTGTGTACCAAAACCAGGAGAGAAACCAGGAGAGGAACTTGCAGAGAAAAACTATAATTGAAAGACTGACACCTGTTCTAGGTTTTGGAGACACTCCTGGTTTTGAAACACAAAACCTGATCGAACCTGACCTGACCTGACCGCAGTGTGAAACCAGCCTAAGCAGAGCTCTTTCTCAAGCACAGGGTGAGCATACAATTGTGCTCTTTATATATATGTGTTCAATTAAACAGTTAGCAAAGAATCACAGTTTACAGTGCTAAAAATGTAATAAAAAGTATTAAGATACAACAATAGTAACATCACATTGAAAGTGATTTTTACATAAGAGTACAGTATGAGCAATGTTAATTAAAATATGTGAGGCACCTATGTGAATAATTAAGAATTACATTGTATTATGTATCACCTGGACGTATCAATCTCGCATGGTGCATTGTATTATCGCCATCACGGTGTTCCTACTGCACATGTCCACATATGGGAAAGTCCTATTGGTCCAGATGTGATGATGCGTTCGCGCTTGCGCACCTGGAATTTCCGCATTTGCTGTGGTCATCACACGCACTGGCAGATTTTGCCTACCTCTTTAAAACAGCAAATAAGCAGCGATCTGCACAAATAATTAAATATGTAAAAGATCTTTCAGTGATATATCTTAGCTCTACATAATGCACTTTCAATGTGATGTCACTCTTGTTGTATTTTAATACTTTTTATTTTAAATTTTTTTGCATTGTAAACTGTAATTCTTTGCTAGTTGTCTAATTGAACACTTGTGTATAAAAAGGTCACTGTTGTGTGTCCACTGTTCTGTTTCTTCCTTGGGGCTGCTAATCCTATGCACTCTATCAGCTTTTTAGATAATTGTATAGCTTGTACTCACACACCAAGGCGTTCACAGACAGCTTTAAACTCAGCCGTCACTGAACTGTAGATAAGACCAGGAGAAACGATGCTGTTTTTTTCCCAAATCTTGTATTAGTTACAATGCAGCAGCAGGTAAAAAGGGGTAATCCGTACATGGTAGTACACATGTGAACCGGGTAATGGCTTCTGCAGACTAAAACTGAGAAGAAGGGAAGGGCGAACTAATACAAGACCAACTACAGGAGGGACATAGGGTCAATTTTCACACAGTATAAATCTGCCTAGCAACAGAGAAACATCACAAAGCACCCACTGACCTTGTGGAGACCAGTGGAGGATAACACTGGGGGCACCAATTAAAGCACTCAAACACAGTGAAACCCAAGGTGCATTGCTCCCTAGAATTTGAATATGCAGATGAAGTCCATGGAGCCTCGGTTAAGAGTCTACAACATGGACACCAGCCAGTTATCCCACCAGGGAAGGACTAAGCCCAGGGTATTAGTAGCACTTAAGTCACTATCCAGCCCTTGCGAGCTTGAAGATATGGCCAGGGCTTTACCATGGACTAGGTATCCAACCACAGACAGCTGTTTCGGGGTTGTTGCCCCTCATCAGTGTGGTGCAGGATTCTGGCTGGGTGGGAGCAATGCTTGATAGACAGACATCACAAAGCACCCACTGACCTTGTGGAGACCAGTGGAGGATAACACACCTGCGCCACACTGCTTTGTGGCAGCAGAGAGATCACTCTTCTTTCCCAAGGTGCATGAAACCTGTAGAACATCCTTCTTAAAGGGAACCTGTCACCTCGATCTAACCCTCTCTCCTATCACTACCTGTCCCTGCACCTTCCTAGCTGATCTCTAACCATCCCTCTCTGAGCTAAATCCGCCCTATAACAATTTAGAAACATGAATTAGAACTTACATATGGTCCCCATCTAGGACATTGGAAATGCGGGCTCCATGATTCCCTCCTCGCGGTGTCCAAGCATGCCCGCTGGGCGTCATCCCTTCTGCTGCTTTGCGCCTCCTTTTGGAATCTCCCGCCCTCTCTGCCGCTGTAATGCCTGGGCCGGAACGTCATATCCATCCCGGTGCATTATGGGCCTGATCACGTAATCGGCCGATTCATTATGGGCCTGATCAAGTGATCGGCCCGATGCATTATGGGTCTGATGATGTGATCCGCCCGATGCATTATGGGCCTGATCACGTGATCAGCCCGCAGCCCAATGCATTATGGGCCTAAACACGTAATTGGCCTGGCTTCAGTATGTGCATTGCGCATGCGCGGAGTCGGGCCGATCACATGATCAGGCCCATAATACACCAGGCCGGATATGATGTTCTGGCCCCGGCATTACACTGGCAGAGAGGGTGGGAGATTCCAAAAGTGGTTGGCAGCAGGAGGGATGACGCCCAGCGGGGCGTGCTTGGACACCGCAAGGAGAGAATCATAGAGCTCGGAACCCGCCTTTCCAGTCTCCTACATGGGGACCATATGTAAGTTCTAATTCATTTTTCTAAATCGTTATAGGGCCCATTTAGTTCAGACAGGGATGGTTAGGGAACAGCTAGGAAGGTGCAGGGACAGGTAGTGATAGGAGATAGGGCTAGATCAAAGTGACAGGTTCCCTTTAAGTAGTTTTCCTTTAATTGGACTCGGCTGGCAACTAATCATCACAGGTGATTGAGATTGATTTCAGTGATGCAAAGACACAAAACATCCAGGAGGTTATTGGAAAAAATATATAAAAACTTCCAGACACTTAAATCCAATTTGCATAATAATTTGGAACGTGTTGTATATCCCACACGATGAACTCATCTGAAAAAGTGGAGTAAAAGTAGATCAGAAAGTTGTACGTTGCCCAAAATGGTGATAAGCTACAGCTCACATTGAAACACTCAAGCCCGGATACAACCCTATCAGTGAAAAAATGAAAACTTATAGCTCTCAGAATGCAAGAGTCAAAATCAGAAAATTGCCCTCCTGTACTGTGTGTCCCAAGAGCCCGTATAATCCGGGAGGGCGCACTGGTTGTAGGTGTACTTTACTGAGCATCATCCAAACAATTGGCAGAATACAGGTGTCACGATGGTTTCTCTTACTTTGGAGACTTGTGACAGTTTTGGGATCTGTGTCTCATTCTTGTATTGAGACTTCATATTAAATGTGCTCATTTCCTTTGGCAGTGTAGGAGTTAATATCAGTTTCTGTTGCTAGCAAGCTAACTAGCTCTTTGTCCAGGTGTGGCTACTTTGTGATCACTCCCATCTCCTTTATGGTCACATGGTTGCAGCATCCTTTGCCGGTGATTGAACCTCATTCCTGGCCAAGCTTCCTGAGGTGAAGGAAGTTCTCTGGAGGACCTGACCGTTGCCAAGCCGTCTGCTGTCAAGGAGCGTGGCAGCAGGTGTGATGTTGTTTGTGTCGTCCTCCTGTCTGCCTCCCTATCCCTCTTGTTGTTATTATTGCGGTGTTGGGACTAGTGCTCCATTGGCCATTTCCCTATTGAGGGCCAGCAAGGAACTAGATACCCTGGTCAGCAATGGGGTGAAAGAACCCGTATAGGGATGATAGGGAGATCATGGCACAGCCACAGGTGAGTGCAGGGTCCTCCATTGCGTTTGTCTCCCCATCTGTTATTCTGTCTAGTGCACCAGACACCGTTGGTTCGTTCGTCCTTATCACGCATTGTTTCTAGACGCTTCCTGCATCCAGCGTGACAACAGGTTACTCCGTTAATCTTAAAGCCGGGAAGCGATAAACCCATAGATGTCCCTACCGAGAGTGACGACACCTAAAGCTTATGGACCCCCAACCCATGGGGAGGACTTTACCACATCACACTGTGTGACGGGGAATTATATCATGTAGGGGATAAAAAATGGACAGTCCAGGTCTCCACATGGCTGCACAAAAAGTACCCGGGGATGTTGCTTTGCCTCCCAAAAATTTGCAGTGCCGTGCACCATAATGTGCAATATCTGTTCCATCCTAATGCACAAATGACGATGCGTGAGGATCTCAGCTCTGCTACATTTGACCTTTAGTGGAGACATGACGTTTTTATCTGGGTGGAAGTCTCTGGTGTCAGCATTAGATAAGGCCGAGAAGCCATGTCACAGGAAGCTGCGGGAGCGGACCCTTCTTCACAGCCAGGACCTGCACATTGACGGAGGCAGAGGCAGAGTAGACCCTACACGGGTGAGCGTCCATGACCATGAGCTGCCCTGTCCCCGTACTCCGTCTGCTGATATGTGCCGGTAAGTGACACCATATCTACACACAGGACACACGCGGGACACATGTTGTGGGTGGTGTACGTGTACGGAACACTCACATAGATAGAATCACGTCTTAAAGGTACCGTGTCCATGATTTCACTGCAACCAGTAAGTTGCCAGTGACATTGCCCAGCAATATTGCCGCGTGTGACGGTGCCTTAAGAGAGTGTGGAGTGTCTTCTGACCACCTGTGTGTCTCCATGGTAACAGACTACAAACAAACCCTGTTTAGTCAGATCCTATGACTTTTCCTGTGTCACCTTGTCTACTCTCTGCTGGGGATAGATGGAGGATAATAGCCAGTGACTGCAGGGTTTATAGTCGATAACCACAGAGACACGTAGCTTTGCACATCACCTATATACACAGGAGATTTGCTAAAGTCGATGCATTATTTTCCCTTCGTTTTTCAGCCTTCTCGTTCCTGACGTTGGCAGACACCTCTAGGATCTCCTCCGCGCTCCCACACCAAATTCTCCTGAATACCTCTATGCGGGTGGCCAACCCTCCAGTCAGAATGGAGATCCTGTCAGTGCGCTGGGAGCACAACAGGCGCCCCCTGGTGGAGTATATCAATAGCAACCTGACGTTTCACAGCCCTCGGGCCAAGATGTCTTTGGAGCAGCTCGCGCAGGGAAATATCTCTCTGGTGTTGATGAATCCTACCCTGAATGACACTGGAAATTATACATGTGTGGTCCAATATGGTGGAATTAT
Source organism: Allobates femoralis (assembly GCA_033576535.1). Taxonomy (NCBI): domain Eukaryota; kingdom Metazoa; phylum Chordata; class Amphibia; order Anura; family Aromobatidae; genus Allobates; species Allobates femoralis. The sequence goes on along the minus strand of JARQOC010000011.1, from coordinate 235,877,873 downwards.
GCAAATCGCCATCTATGGCCTGATCATACAACGTAAGGGCGTCCACCTTATCTTTGTTATTTGCCATAAATTACCAAAATTAGGGTAAGAATAGTTAAAAAATACAAGTCACAGTGGACCAATAATTTTAACTCTAATGAAGTCCATGAACACCTAAGAAAGATGTAACAGCAGAGACCCAACCACCATCCACCCGACGCACGTTTCGCAACTGCTTCATCATTTTCCATTCATTTTCTGATTAGTTTCGTGTGACCTCTTTGAAAACTTTTCTAGTTTTGAAAGAGTCAAGTGGGTGGGGCAATGTAGTAGGGAAGTGCGTCTCGGGACCAGTTGAGGGACGCTTCCTACTGTTAAGGAGTCCAGTGGGTGGGGCAATGTAGTAGGGAAGTGCGTCTCGGGACCAGTTGAGGGACACTTCCTACTGTTAAGGAGTCCAGTGGGTGGGGCTTACCTGTTCCAATGAACTCTTAGCAATTCAAGGAAACATTTATCTGTATCCACTTCTCAGCTTTGATGCAGTATATTTATAGATAAGAGATTGGAGCCGTGTAGCAGGGGAGTGTGTCATTTCACCACTTGTGAGACGTTTCCTGTTTTTAAGGAGTCCAGTAGGTGGGGCTTATATTTTAGAGTCATATTTAGCGGTGCCTACTTGCTCAGCTTTGATTCACTTTATCTCTCTTCACTTCAGACCAATGATTCTCATTCTCTCGTTTTTAACCAGGCAACCGGATCCGCATCTTGGACTTGACACCTCTCCAAGAGACAGCACGTAAGACCTGCATTAGGGCTGAATTAAGTAGATGTTAAAGGAGTTGTTTAATGTTTATTCGGGTCCTCCAGAACAATGTAAGACTCTCTTCCCTAGAGGACGACCACTTGTCGTTGATCAAAATAATTTTGTCACTCAAGGCTTTTGTTGCCTTATATCAAAGGTCTCCAACCCGGGGGCCATCAGGGCTCCATGGGTGATCCCAGGTTGGCGGTCACTGCTGATCACGTATGTGTTCAGAGAAGGAAATAAGTATTTGATCCCTTGCTGATTTTGTGTCCACTGACAAAGACATGAAGAGTCTATAATTTTAAGGAACAACAACTAGAAAACAAAAAAAGTATGTGTGTATTGTCTCCAAATACACAAATGGGTCAATGTTGTGCTGGAAGACCCAGCCACAACCCATTTGTAATGTCCTGGTAGAGGGAAGGAGGTTGTCACTCAGGATTTTACAGTACATGGCTCCATTCATTGTCCCATTGATGCGGTGAAGTCGTCCTGTGCTCTTAGGGGAGATACATTCCCATAATATAATATTTCCACCGCCATGCCTGACTGTGGGGATGGTGATCTTTGGGCCATAAGCATCATTTCTCTTTCTCCAAGCACAGCAAGTTGAGTTAATGCCAAAGAGCTGAATGTTTGTCTCCTCTGAGCACAGCACCTTCTCCCAATCATTTCACAATCACCAAGGTGTCATTAGTAAACTTCAGACGGGGGCAATGTGCCTTCTGGAGCAGGGGGACTTTGGGGCACTACAGGATTTTACTCCATTACGGTGTAATGTGTTACCAATAGTTTTCTTGGTGACAGTGGGTCCAGCTGCCTTGAGATCAGTAACAAGTTCCCCCCGTGTAGATTTAGGCTGATCTCTCCCCTCCTCATGATCCTGGATCCCCCACGAGGTGAGATCTTACATGGAGCCCCAGATCGATGTTGATTGACCTCATTGTGTATTTCCTCCATTCTCTCCCTATTGCACCCACAGTTGTCTCCTTCTCCCCCAGCTTTGTCTTCCTTATGGTCTTGTAGCCCATTCCAGCCTTGTGCAGGTCTAGGATCTTTTCCCTGACATCCTTACAAAGCTCTGTGCTCTTCCCATGTTGTAGAGGTTAGAGGTGACTGATTCATTGTGTGGACAGGAGTCTTTATACAGGTGACAATGTAACACAGCTGTGTGTAATGCAGGAACCAGGGGATGAGGAGCCGATAACTGCTCTGTAGGGGCCACAACTCCTAATGGTTGGGAGGGGATCACATACTTATTTCTCTCTGCAGAATGTAAATACATTTATATAATTTACACAATATGATTTTCTGGATTTTATTTTTGATATTCTATCTCTGAGGGTACCTTTACACGCCGCGACGGCAGGCTGGATACATCGCGCTACAAGCTACAATTGTAGCTTGTAGCGTCCATATCGCCTGTAGTAGCGGCGTCTGAAGAGGCGACGCTACAGCCGGCGACAGATACATCTGTTTATGGGCTCTGCTCATAAACTTAAGGCAACATCGCCGATTGTAGCGAGCTGTATCGGCGTCTAAAGAAGCAACGGAAGGCAACTCTGGACACCCGGCGATGTGGCTGCCATGTATCTAAGGCGTGACACAGTCGCCATGTTACCGCGCCCCATCTGCGATCATTGGAGGTCGCTCCTGCTTTATGATTGGTAGTCGCAGCATAGGGCGGGATATTTAAGGAGCTGACCAGTCACACTACACAATTACTCAAGCGTGCTCTATTAACCAGCCTCCTGCGATGCCTGGCCAATCCTGATGATATTGCGCTGTCCTATCATCATACGGACGGCTCGTAATCCAAGATTGTTGCACGCCTATGTGCTATCCCTGCTGCACCGGGTCCGCCCATAGTAGCTTGTTGGAGCGGTGTGTAAACATGGTACGCTACGCTACAGCTGGCTACTTGAGACACCCGGCGATGTAGCTAGCTATAGATGTAGCGTGGCGTAGCGCACCTTGTCGCGGCGTGTAAAGAGGGTGCGTTGACCGTTTGTAGCCGTTTGAGCGTGCTCGTGCACGCGAAGTAGCGCGATGTATCCAGCCTGCCGTCGCGGCGTGTAAAGGTACCCTCACTTATAATTATAGACTGTTCATGTCTGTGTCAGTGGGCAAAGTACAAGATCAGCAAGGGATCAAATACTTATTTCCTTCACTGTACATCTGATAATTTACTGGATGAATGTAAAAGATACAAAATAAACTTTATAAAACTTAAAAACAAGACTTTAATATCTGACATAGCACAAGCTTCTGTCGCCCCCTCCCTATGTGACTGGGGTTTGGAGATAAGGAGGTTTTTACATCAATATAAGCTTCATGCAACTACTTTCCTTCAGCCTTTGATACCAGCCGGTCGCCATGGCCAGGAATATTTTCTGTTTTTTCAGCTTTCTATTCTTATTCAATGGTAAGTTGGTTATTTGTGTCTTATTTATGTATGTACTTCTTGCTCTTACCACCTCTCTTCTCTCTTCTTTAGGACACACCTTGGTCAATTCGACCAAAAAAACCAATGGGGTTGAACTCGTTACAGTCAAGCGGGGAGAGAACGTTACTCTACATTGCAACTTTTCGATGGGTCCCGTCCAGGAGTTCCCAACGCTGGTCGTCCATTGGTCAAAAGATGGGGTGACCAAGTATTTCTCAAACCTGACGTCTGGCAACTACCCCGGTGATAAATCTTCCGAACACGGCGACCTGGAGGGAAGAGCGCCCTTACAATTGGTCAATGTCCAGGAGAAGGACACTGGGGTGTATACATGCTCCATAAAGTACCATACGATGGAGAAAAGCTGGAACACCACACTTCAGATACAAGGTAGGCAAAAGATTAGGGGGGGGGGGGTACTCATTTCTTGGACATGTAGCACTACCAGGAATGGAAGGAGGTCTACTTATGGCTCGTATGGCTGCCATCTAAAGATCTACTGAAGGCCCCCCATAGCCATCATCTGAAGGCTCCCATGGTTGCCATCTGATAGTTCCCATGGCTGCTGTTCGAAGGCCTAATTAAGCCCCCTTTGGCTGCAATCTGAAGGTCTTCTGATGACCTTCATGGCTGCCATATGGAGACCTATTGAAGATCCTCATGGCTGCTATCGCAAGGCTCCCATGGCAGCCATCTGAAGGCCTAATGATGACTCCCATGGATGCACTTGAAAGCCTACTGAAGGCTCCCATGACAGCCATCTGAAGGCTCCCCATAGCTGCCATCAGAAGCCTACTGAAGGTTTCCATGGATGCCATCTAAAGGCCTAGAGAAGGTACCCATGGCTGCCATCTGAAGGTCTACTGAAAGCTCCTATGTCTGCTCTCTAGAGGTCTTCTAAGATCCTCATGGCTGCCATCTGAACACCTATTGAAGATCTTCATCGCTGCCATCTAAAAGACCCTATAGCAGCCATCTGAAGGCCTACTGAAGACCCTAAAGGCTGCCATCTGATTTCTCCCAATAGCTACCACCCAGGGAGGAGGATGGAATAAGGTTGTGCTGCCACATGGAAAACATAAATCCAAGTACTATAGAATAGGTGATTTATATTGTTGACGCGTTTCCATGAACATGTTCTCCTTCCTCAGGACAAAAATCACAAATATCACAAATAATGGATATTTGTGATTTTTGTCCCGAGGAAGGACAAAGTATTCTCAGAAAAGCGTCAACAATAAAAGTCACCTATACTATAGTACTTGGATTTATGTTTTCCATGTGGCAGCGCGGGTTTATCCCTTCCTCATTTCCTTGTGGTTTTCTGATATCGGGGTTGCTGCAGCCACCACATAAGCGTCTGATAGTAGTTGGGGCTTCTCACAGCTATCCCAGGGGAGCCTGTTTCTTTTTTTCTAAGGCTGCTTTCACATTGCGATTTTTGAGGATCTGTGGCTGTCTGTTGTAAAACGGACAGCCACAGATCCGATTTGGCCCCCATGTTATCCTATGGGCACGGATCAGTTTGGATTTGGCCTTATTGCCATCCGATTTGTGTCTGATTTTTTGCTGTGCCCAAAACCGGAGACTGCTCTGATTTTGGGCACAGCAAAAAATCGGACACAAATCGGATCCGGGCCGGATCCGCAGCCTTTAACCTGGGGACCAATGGAGCATGGGTCCGAGAAAACACATGATCGTTTCTCGGACCCGATTTTAGTGTACTGAGCATGCTCAGTACACTAAAACTACTCCTAACCATCTAATTTCACTTCCGCAATGTATATACATACACTATATACATACATTGCGGAAGTGAAATTTAGTAAAAGAAAGGGTTAAAAATAAAAAATATGAATGCTCACCTGTCCAGTGAGTCCCCCGACGCCTTTCAGCAAGCTCCGGATGTTTACAGGACCTGCGGTTACGTCACAACCTGGCAGCATCATTGGGTCATATGACCGCAGTTACCGCGGTAACTGGTCATGTGACCTGCTCAGCTGATCGGGTTCTGACGTAACCGCAGGTCCTGTAAACATCCGGAGCTTGCTGAAAGGCGTCGGGGGACTCACTGGACAGGTGAGCATTCATATTTTTTATTTTTAACCCTTTCTTTTACTAAATTTCACTTCCGCAATGTATGTATATAGTGTATGTATATACATTGTGGAAGTGAAATTAGATGGTTTCCCATAGCTGCCATCTGAAGGCCTACTGAAGGCTCTCATGGCTGCCATCTAAAGATCTACTGAAGGCTGCCATTTGAAGGCCCCCCATAGCTGCCGTCTAAAGGCCTAATGAAACTCCCCTTGGCTGCAATCTGAAGGTCTTCTGAAGATCCTCATAGCTGCCATGTGAAGACCTATTGAATATCCTCATGACTGCTACCTCAAGGATCCCATGGCTGCCATCTGAAGGCCTAATGATGACTCCCATGGATGCTATCTAATGGCCTAGTGAAGGCACCTATGGCTGCCATCTGAAAGCCTACTAAAAGCTCCCATGACTGCCATCTAAAGGTCTTCTGAAGATCCTCATGGCAGCTATCCGAAGGCCCCTAAGGCTGCGCTCTTGGTACGTCAGTGAAGCCCAGCTCATGGCCTCCACAGGAGTACTAAACCATAATGTCCAGTATATAGTGCAATTCTATAATATTGCAAAATATAGACCAAGCGACCAGCGGATCATAGGTTCAATTCCCCTGGGGGACTAAAAAATATAGCAAAAAATTGTTTTTAAAAACACAAATATTTGCATCCCTTCATTTTCCCAGTTTGAAAATAAAGTAATAAAAATAAAATTAAGATGTTTGGTAACATCACATCATTAGAAGAGCGATGTATAAACATATAAATAAATTAACCCATAGGGTAAAGGCCATAAGGGAAAGCAAAAGCCACAGAATCTCCCTGTTTCCTCTCCACATTTCCCTATGAATAAACAAAAAGTGATCAAAACGTCGTCTGTATTCCAAATGTTATCAATAGAAAGTACAAGTACCACCCCCCTGCCCACCACCCACTGACCCAACCACCCATTTGGTCCACCGCCCACTCATCCTGTCACACATTGAGCTCACCGGCCCCTTGTCTACCACCCATTGGGCGCACTGCCCACTCGCTGCACCGCCCACTCGCCCCACTGCCCACTCGCTGCACCGCCCACTCGCCCCACTGCCCCTTATCCACCACCCATTGGGCCCACTGCCCACTCACTGCACCGCCCACTCGCCCCACTGCCCCTTATCCACCACCCATTGGGCCCACCGTCCACTCGCTCCACCGCCCACTCGCCCCACTGCCCCTTATCCACCACCCATTGGGCCCACCGTCCACTCGCTCCACCGCCCACTCGTCCCACTGCCCCTTATCCACCACCCATTGGGCCCACCGCCCCCTTATCCACCACCCATTGGGCCCACCGCCCCCTTATCCACCACCCATTGGGCCCACCGCCCCCCTTGTTCACCACCCATTGGGCCCACCGCCCCCTTGTCCACCACCCATTGGGCCCACCGTCCACTCGCTACACCGCCCACTCGCCCCACTGCCCCTTATCCACCACCCATTGGGCCCACCGCCCCCTTGTCCACCACCCATTGGGCCCACCGCCCCCTTGTCCACCACCCATTGGGCCCACCGTCCTCTTGTCCACCACCCATTGGGCCCACCGTCCACTAGCTCCACCGCCCACTCGCCCCACTGCCCCTTGTCCACCACTCATTTGGTCCCATCCTATTGACACCATCTTTTTGGACTCTTTCTGCAGATGAACCGGGTCCTCGAGGGACGGCGGCAGTGGCAAGAACCTCGAAAAACGATTATTGGATCGTCCCTGAGTCCGCGCCACAATACAGAACACTGAAACGCGGCCTGGCCTCGGGGGCGCTGGGGTTCGCCGGCCTTCTGGCCATATTTCTGTATTTTTGCTACAAAAGTTGACACCTCATCAAAAACTTTCGTTGCGATGATCCTCGGTAGAGACCCGACCGGTGACGTCGATCCTTGGCCCCCCATCACATTCTCCAGCCTGATTACAAAAACAGAAACAGCGCCACCTCTGGCCAGTGTCTGTACTGCTGCTCTGCTCCATTGAAGTGAATGGGATTGAGCTGCAATACCATTCCCAACCTGTGCCCCAGGGTGGCGCTGTTTTTGGAAGCAGGCAGACATTTTTTTTGGCTACTTCTAAACAATCCCTTTAAGATCTGCAAATCAAAGGACATAAGAAGACGACAGACATTAGCCGGGGCGGCCGTGTTGCTGATTTGTGCCTTTATTCAGTGATTCCTGTACTTGCTGCTGATTTTTACACTTTTTTGGATAAATTCAAAAATATATTTATACGGAAGTTTATAATGAATTTCAGTCGCTTCGCTTTAAGGGTCGGGGTCCACTTTAATGGAAACGAAGCTGAATCATCGCGTAATGAGGCGTCCTGCGACTTCGTCACCATGGTTAGGTGACCTTATAGACACAATCTAATATATAAAGCTGAGTGTATGTATGTATGTGGCATTAGCCCCGCCCACTCCACACAGCCACACCCACTTCACAAAGCCACACCCACTCAACAGCTGTGTCATAGCCCTGCCCACTCTGCATAGCCACACCCCTTCATAGCTCCACCACCTTTATGGCCCCGCCCCTTCACAATGTATGTATGTCTACTAAAGGAATTCGCACCGTCGCACCTACAATCACAACATTGTGCACACACAGCACAGGTGACTCAGGGTCTGTGGGTGGGGAACGGATTTGGGGGGGCAGATTTGGGGGGTGCTGGTGCAGCAGGTGTGTTTTTGGGGGGGAGGAGGTTGGTGTGGATTTAGGGGGTGGGGTGTTGTGGGCTTGGGGGGCATTGTTTTTGGGAGGGGGCTGGTTTGGAGGCAGGCTTTTTTTGGGGGGGCGGGTTTGGGGGGCAGGCTTTTTGGGGGGGCGGGTTTTGAGGGGTGCAGGTTAAGGAGGGCGAGGGGGACAGCATTTTTCTGGGGTGTGGGTGGAACCTTTAGGGGAGGGGAAGTTTTGGGATTGGGGTAGGGGGTGAGGGGTAGGTTTGAGTAGAGTGGGGGTGGGTGGTGTAGGGGGGCAGGTTTGATGCGTATAGTGGACATACATATGTGGGGACCGTGGGGTACTCGGAACCGGGCCCTCTCGTAATCTGGGGCTGTGGGATGTCACGGTGGCGTGACCCGGTCCGTGATCCCCTCGTAGGGCAAGCAGTTAAAAGGGGAGTTTGAAGTATGGAATAAAATAAAATAAAACAAAAATAAAAGAGTGTCGTGACGTCACCCGTGGAATTTGGCTGGTATAGCTGCTGCTGCAGTTGGGACCTGTGGGGATGATGGGAGTTGCAGCGTAGATGATTCAGCTCTCTACGGGAAGAGCAGGTCCCCAGAGCAACCATAAAGTCTATGGAGATGATACGTTCGTTGGGGTTGTAGGTTCACGATTCAATCAGACAGTCTCCCGCTGCGGCTCACAGAATCAGTCTATCTCCCTTCAAAGTCTCACACAGCATAGAGCATTAACCGGGTTTACTCTCTTTCTCAGCAGATGGTTAGTTTACAGACAGTACAGTGGCGGCTCCGGAGCGGTCTAAACAGCCGGGACGGCTCATCTGCATCACCCCCCCTTCATGTTCCTTTTATGGGTCTTTTCAGTCTGTCCGCACGCTAGCTATGATCCAGCGGCCACGGGCTTTCAGTGGGCGACCTGCCAGGTCCCTAGTCCTAATACGGCGGCCTTCCTTTCGCTGCACTGGAGGTTAGGTTGCGGGACATAAAGACCCCGCACCCTGCCGGGGTTTGTGGTTGGGGCATAGAGCTTCCTGGCCACTTCAGCAGAGGCGGCACACTAGTTCTGGCCCAGTCCCTTAGTGTCCCCGCTAACTCGAGCACACTTTGGACTCCTTCCTTCTCTCACCACGGTCTACAGTCAGGGACCAGGGCAAGCCTCAAGGTGGCACAAGGCTGCCGGGTCCGTGTCCTCTCAGTCCTGTATGGTGGTGTTCTCTCCTCCTGGCTGAACTTGACTCTCTAGTGTCTCTCGGCCGACTGCTCTTCAGAACTTGGTGTTGTGTCCTTTTGTTTCCTCCCCTAACCGGGTCCTGTCCTAACTCTCCACCCTCCACCTGTCTCCTCCCGACATCCTATTGCTGTACATAGAGTCCTTAGACTCGGGACCGGAGTGTGTTGGGTGTGTGTTTGGGGTGACCGATTTACCAATCCCGGCTGCTGCATCATCTAGAGGTGACCGATCCGTAGGGGCGTCACACACACAGACATACACTCAGCTTATAGCTAAACACAGTTAGTTACTACTATACCTGGGCTAGTACTTCTTACAGCTGAGGTTGCGTTACAGTGTGATCAGTTCTCCATCAGATAAACACAAATTTCCCAAAATGTGGGGTTCTGATCTGGCACAAATCCTAAGTCATATTATAAGGCTCGTTAAAGAGGCGATTATGACTTTTGCTACCTTTATTGGTGGCATTAGAGTTTGTCTACGTAAGTGACAATTTGCATATATAATATCTCATAGGAAGTTATAGGGGAATGTGCAGACGTCACAGCGTTGTCCTTGTGTCCGGAGTTTCCCTTTAACACCCCCTATAGGACGTCTGACCAGTGAGATCCCAGCGCTCGGCCGTGTGATCCTCCCGGATCCAGATGCAGGAGGAAAACTGATCCCTCCAGAGCAGCGATCACCCGGAGGGAGACACATTCACATAATCCAGATCCGACTCCAATGGCACTGCAACAGGAAAGGGTTAATGTATCTATAGTATCACACTGGAGAGGATTAGATGCACAGCTCAGCAGACAGTATCACACAGGATAGGATTAGATACAGCTCAGCAGACAGTATCACACAGGATAGGATTAGATACAGCTCAGCAGACAGTATGACACAGGATAGGATTAGATACACAGCTCAGCAGACAGTATCACACAGGATAAGATTAGATACACAGCTCAGCAGACAGTATCACACAGGATAGGATTAGATACACAGCTCAGCAGACAGTATCACACAGGATATGGTTAGATACACAGCTCAGCAGACAGTACCACACAGGATTGGATTAGATACACAGCTCAGCAGACAGTATCACACAGGATAGGATTAGATACACGGCTCAGCAGACAGTATCACACAGGATAGGATTAGATACACAGCTCAGCAGACAGTATCACACAGCAGAGGATTAGATACACGGCTCAGCAGACAGTATCACAGGATAGGATTAGATACACAGCTCAGCAGACAGTATCACACAGGATAGGATTAGATACACAGCTCAGCAGACAGTATCACACAGGATAGGATTAGATACACAGCTCAGCAGACAGTATCACACAGGAGAGGATTAGATACACAGCTCAGCAGACAGTATCACACAGGATAGATTAGATACACAGCTCAGCAGACAGTATCACACAGGAGAGGATTAGATACACAGCTCAGCAGACAGTATCACACAGGATAGGATTAGATACACAGCTCAGCAGACAGTATCACACAGGAGAGGATTAGATACACAGCTCAGCAGACAGTATCACACAGGATAGATTAGATACACAGCTCAGCAGACAGTATCACACAGGAGAGGATTAGATACACAGCTCAGCAGACAGTATCACACAGGAGAGGATTAGATACACAGCTCAGCAGATAGTATCACACAGGATAGGAATAGATACACAGCTCAGCAGACAGTATCACACAGGATAGGATTAGATACACAGCTCAGCAGACAGTATCACACAGGATAGATTAGATACACAGCTCAGCGGGCAGTATCACACAGGAGAGGATTGGATACACAGCTCAGCAGACGGTATCACACAGGATAGATTAGATACACAGCTCAGCGGGCAGTATCACACAGGAGAGGATTGGATACACAGCTCAGCAGACAGTATCACACAGGAGAGGATTAGATACACAGCTCAGCAGACAGTATCACACAGGATAGGATTATATACACAGCTCAGCAGACAGTATCACACAGGATAGATTAGATACACAGCTCAGCAGACAGTATCACACAGGAGAGGATTAGATACACAGCTCAGCAGACAGTATCACACAGGAGAGGATTAGATATACAGCTCAGCAGACAGTATCACACAGGAGAGGATTAGATACACAGCTCAGCAGATAGTATCACACAGGATAGGATTAGATACACAGCTCAGCAGACAGTATCACACAGGAGAGGATTAGATACACAGCTCAGCAGACAGTATTACACAGGAGAGGATTAGATACACAGCTCAGCAGACAGTATCACACAGGATAGATTAGATACACAGCTCAGCAGACAGTATCACACAGGATAGGATTAGATACACAGCTCAGCAAACAGTATCACACAGGATAGGATTAGATACACAGCTCAGCAGACAGTATCACACAGGATAGGATTAGATACACGGCTCAGCAGACAGTATCACACAGGAGAGGATTAGATACACGGCTCAGCAGACAGTATCACACAGGAGAGGATTAGATACACAGCTCAGCAGACAGTATCATACAGGAGAGGATTAGATACACAGCTCAGCAGACAGGATCTCACAGGAGAGGATTAGATACACAGCTCAGCAGACAGTATCACACAGGAGAGGATTAGATACACAGCTCAGCAGACAGTATCACACAGGATAGGATTAGATACATGGCTCAGCAGACAGTATCACACAGGATAGTATCACATACTGAGGATTGGATACAGCAGATGGTATCACATACTGAGGATTGGATACAGCAGATAGTATCATATGCTCAGGATTGGATACAGCAGACGTTACTTACTCGTTGGACCTTCCATGGCCACATTCTCATAGGAGTGGCACAGACTGTCTGAGTGTGAGGAGCATTTCCCGATGCTGTTAATGGCGGATCTCGGGATCTTACCTGTAAGGAGACAAGAGACGTCTGTACAGGTCAGGGCGCTGTATCACAACGACCACAGCACTCCCTGTGGACAGGTGCGGTATTACAAGTCATATTCTTACAGTTCACACTCACCCTCCTCGGCCTCCGTCCCATCAATCTCCAGAATATTTTGAAGAATTTTCCTGCAAAAAAAGGCGATTATGGACTCATTATTACAATCCTCTAATTCCTCCTCTCTGGGCAGGGGCGTAACATGAAGCTCATGTACCCCGATACAAAGCTCCAACAGGGCCCCCAATTATTGCAAATCTTTACTAGTAATAGTCTTTTTCTATAGGCCACAGAGACTATTGGGGCCCCCCTAGGCTCCAGGGCCCGGGTGCGATTGCAGCCCCTGCACCTGTTGTAGTTATATGGATCTATGTAAAGCCAGAGACCAAAGGAAGCAGTAAGTGTTGAGTTTCCCTGCAGCGCCACCACTGGACCAATGAGGTATTACACTGTGTGTATGGAAATGAATTATGTGCATTGCCACTAATAGACATTAAGCATTGCATGCATGTGTATGGAAATGAATGGAGTGCCGGTAATACATGGGAGAGATGTAGAAATGGAGACTCCCCTCTCTCTGCTATTTGACATTGGTCTCATTTAAACTGCCGTGATCAGGGCTACCCCTTAATACTGTTACCTGCAGACCTGGTGCCCCTGAGGTCTGGTCGTCACAGTGGTATTTAAAGTCATCGCTACTAATGCCACGTCCGAGGAGAATTCAGGTATCCGGTGCTAGACTTTCTGAAGCAGACACACACTGCCTGAACTCTGATCAGAGGGCTGGGCACAAGAGGCCTGTTTTAGGCTTTGACAGACTCTGGTTGGAGGGATGAGCTAGCTGTGGTGGGTAGCAGGGAGGGGTGACAACAGGAGTTAGAGAGTCTAAGGAGTCAGGCGTTAGTGAGAGGAGTCTGTCGTCGCCTTTCAGGCAGTAGCTCAGCTGCAGGAGGGGTACCAGGACCGCCAGTGGCGGACCGTGATCCCGGAGGGCCCTGGTGCAGCCATAGTGAGGGGAGGGGGGGTGTTTCCTAGTGGTCGTCGGCGAGGAGCGGGAGGGTGGTGCTAGTGGTCATCGGCGAGGAGCGGGGGGGTGGGTTGTTTGTAGATGTGGCTCTCCTACCTGCGCTGAGCCTCCAAATGCAGTGGAGCCGGGCGGAAGAGGAGAGGAGGGGCGGGATCAGGCAAGGGAAGCAGCAAGCTTCCCTCAATGGCCCTCCTCTCCTCTGACATCGGGTTACGGGGGTCGGCTGGTGGCCCCCCTCCAGCCGGTCGGGGCCCTGGTGCAGCTGAACCAGCTGCACCATGGTAGGTTCGCCCCTGAGGACCCCGAACTGCAAGAACTTCAGGACTGGTAGTAAATTAGAGACTACTGGGCTTCAAACACAGTGGCCACACTGTGCTGCTCTCCAGGATCACAGCAACTACAAAAGGACTAGAGAGTCAGTGTGGGTCCAGCTGTTTACAGGGTCCATGTTGCCTGCCTAATATCCAGCCACGAGGGAACTAAAAGGAACAGGAAAGCTGCAGGCACCTACAACCTCATCCCAAGAAGAAGTCAGCTGGTAGGCCATATACTCATCCAGCAGAGCGGACCCTAGTTCTCCTCAGACTGACCAGGCCCTAGAAATGTTGAACCAGTGCCCTGGATTTGCTGATAAACTGAACTACAAAGTAAAGGTAAAGAACAAGAAGCTGTCTCCTTGTCTTCTTCTACTGCACTCCTCACCACCACCATCTTTACTATAACTACCACCATCACATACCACCTACCATATCCCAGGGGCCCACTCTGGCTGAACCTCAGCTGGCGTCACAAACGTTCATAAACTTTTATCCCCTGTAAATACCTCTTTTCCATGTGCAGTCAGGGTCACTGTGAACATTAGACCCCTGACCCAGCTAGCTGAGTGTCCTGGCCCTTGTGACTGTCATATGTTGGCGTCACGAAAATAGGTACTCGTGCTCCCCCTCCTGATCAGAGATCAGGCTGTGTGTGGATGCATTGGGTACTTAGTGTAGGGAGCTCCAGTTGCCTCCAGACATGGCACCACCACCGGGTACAGAGGCGATACCACTGTCACTACCGGACCGCAGGGGCGCCACACTGGAGCATCTGGTAGGGACCCCTGAAAATAATAAATTTGGACATCTCAGAACCATCAGATTTGGAAAATATTAATAACATTTGTCACTTACAGGTAAACGTGGTCATCTGTCCACACAGGAAGAGCCAAAAAATAAGAGAAAAGGAAGGGTTAATTCATAGGGGAGGAAAAACTATAACTCCCAGCATGTGGGTATATAGCGTATACAGGGCTGAGGAATCTAATCAGTTACATAAGAGCAAACAAGAAATGATTTAGAGGATTAAATGGACTGGAAATCCCGCAATAAGAAAGTAATGAGAAGCAGCCGGGACAGACGGATTCACCGATAAGCCTCCGAAATCCCGGAGAGGCCAAGGAACGACGGAGCCGACATAGCTCACCCCAAGTGTAAAATATGACGTGTTGGCACCCCACCCCCCCCCTCACCCCCCTTCTCCGGTCAATACCCCTCTCACCAAATAATCCTAATTTGCTTTAATTTGTAAATCCTTAAATTGTCCCCGCTCACCTTTCACAGGGTTTTCCGGCAGATTCTCGTAATCCTGGGCTGCCTCTGCAATAAATACACATATACATTGACCGTCTTGTATATAATACATTCTGGAGTGATGTCTAAAATAAGAGATATTAAGTATCTATGTCATATAGTTAGTTTACACTCACCCACATTAGCATACGTATCCTGCCGAGTGTCCCTGTCTGTAGCGGAGATAAAAAGAGATACATGATAAGATTCTGTCTGCAGCCACCACTAGGGGGAGCTCCCTGTATACAGAGATACATGATAAGATTCTGTCTGCAGTCACCACTAGGGGGAGGAGCTCCCTGTATACAGAGATACATGATAAGATCCTGTCTGCAGTCACCACTAGAGGGAGCTCCCTGTACACAGAGATACATGATAAGATCCTGTCTGCAGTCACCACTAGGGGGAGCTCCCTGTATACAGAGATTCATGATAAGATTATGTCTGTAGTCACCACTAGGGGGAGTTCGCTGTATACAGAGATACATGATAAGATCCTGTCTGCAGTCACCACTAGGGGGAGCTCCCTGTATACAGAGATACATGATAAGATCCTGTCTGCAGCCACCACTTGGGGGAGCTCCCTGTATACAGAGATACATGATAAGATCCTGTCTGCAGACACCACTTGGGGGAGCTCCCTGTATACAGAGATACATGATAAGATCCTGTCTGCAGTCACCACTAGGGGGAGCTCCCTGTATACAGAGATTCATGATAACATTCTGTCTGCAGTCACCACTAGGGGGAGCTCCCTGTATACAGAGATACATGATAAGATCCTGTCTGCAGTCACCACTAGGGGGAGCTCCCTGTATACAGAGATACATGATAAGATCCTGTCTGCAGTCACCACTAGGGGGAGCTCACAGTAACAATGCTTACCATTAACGGATTTCTGTCCTTTCCTAGGAGAAATAAATAAATTAAATTAATCTTTATACAGGTAATAATATGCTATACCCCCACCACCATTTCTCTGATTTCATTTCCCATACTTTGTTTTATATCTGGTCATGAGTTGTCAGATGTACACAATGGGAAAAAACTAATATATAGTCACTATAACTGATGCATATGGGACATACAGTAGAAGTCATTACGGCCCTATATTATGGGATATTTTCTGTGGGTTCTTATATTCTTCTTAAGGGGATAAATGGTCTTTTGGATAGAGAAAGAAATGGATCAAAACTCACACGTCTGCCTTCTGCGTTGCGCTCGCACCCCGAACTGTGAACAGAAGACGGAACGTTAATGAGAATCCCATCATAACCCCATCGGTCCCTGTTCCCAAAATTTGTAGGATCTCTGCATGCAAAAAACCCCCAAAAAACTGCCCCATGGCCTTAGCGAATACAGCTGTGAGGGTAGGACGGGCTCCGGCTATAAGCTCACTAGCTACAATGAATGACAGCAAGCAGAGGTGCTGAAACACAAAGTAGATTAGAAAGCTGCAGAACTTTTCATAAAACTGTAACGTCTACCCCTCCGGAGTGCGAGGGCGGCGGGCGGCGGGTGAAGTGGCGATGTCTGGTTTCCTGTGTCACAGAAATATGTTGCTTGTGTAATGTGAACAGGAAAGTGCAAAATTCTGTAAAACGTCGTCAATGTATCGTTGACCTGAATACGACAGCACTGGAGTACAAGATGTATTCACTGACAGCAAGCAGAGATACAAATTACTTTATCATTTGTAATTTATAGTTTTATGAAATCCTAACCAAAAATATATAAGATAAGATAAGATAAACTTTATTGATCCCGGAGGAAATTACAGTATTACAGCAGCAGAACAAAGATCAAGAACATTACACACGTTACAAAATAAGTCTATATTATTACAAAATAAGTCTATGTTCTCCTGATGTTACAGACTTGTTATCTGGAGGCCTCTGTGGTTGGACGCTTATCTCCGGGGACAGCCGTCGCTCCACCAGACCTGTCCCCGGAAATATCCCCAATTCCTGAACTCCTAGCTGTGGTGACTCTTCTGCTGATCGGACCAATATCTCTCAATACTGAGAAACGCCCGATTATCATAAGAGAGATGGTCCAGGTCACATGTCGGGGGCCAATTGTCATATACCGATCGTCAAGGGGGGGGGCTACCAAATTTCACAACAAGACAGAGACGCCTGAATTACCATGTGTCAGACAAACCCTATATGACAGCCACAAATATCCCCTATAAATGACAGCCACAGATGCCCCCATAAATGACAGCCATAGATGTCCCCATAAATGACAGCCACAGATGTCCCCATAAATGACAGCCACAGATGCCCCCATAAATGACAGCCACAGATGTCCCCATAAATGACAGCCACAGATGTCCCCATAAATGACAGCCACAGATGCCCCCATAAATGACAGCCATAGATGTCCCCATAAATGACAGCCACAGATGCCCCCATAAATGACAGCCACAGATGTCCCCATAAATAACAGCCACAGATGTCCCCATAAATGACAGCCACAGATGTCCCCCATAAATGACAGCCACAGATGCCCCCATAAATGACAGCCACAGATGTCCCCATAAATGACAGCCACAGATGTCCCCATAAATGACAGCCACAGATGTCCCCATAAATGACAGCCACAGATGCCCCCATAAATGACAGCCATAGATGTCCCCATAAATGATAGACACAGATGTCCCCATAAATGTCAGCCACAGATGTCCCCATAAATGACAGCCATAGATGTCCCCATAAATGACAGCCACAGATGTTCCCCATAAATGACAGCCACAGATGTCCCCCATAAATGACAGCCACAGATGTCCCCCATAAATGACAGCCACAGATGTCCCCCATAAATGACAGCCACAGATGTCCCCATAAATGACAGCCACAGATGTCCCCCATAAATGACAGCCACAGATGTCCCCATAAATGACAGCCACAGATGTCCCCATAAATGACAGTCACAGATGGCCGGTTCCCCCCAAAATCACCAGAAATGTGAACTTACAGTCCTCAAAATCCTCTTCAGAATCCCCCTCGTTTGTTCCTGTCACAGTAATCAAAGATTTAAAGGGTTTAGTCATTTCAAGGGCAATCACACATTAATAAAACTGAAGCTCCGCCTCCCGGACTCCCTAGAAACAGGGGATTTGTCAGCAAGGAGGGCTAGAGAAACTGATTGACAAATGTGAGATACCCATACCTGGTTTTGGGGGAACGGAGTGTTCGGCTGCGGCCTCTGGAGGTGGATTTTGGGGGTACGGACCTGTAAATGAGACAATATCAGAATATCACAGAAAAGTCACGAGAAGGTAAAGTTACTTTTTGTAATTTCGATCTCACCATGTTCATATCGAGGATGAAGATCCGGGGTCCTGGGGAGAAAAGATGATAACAGGGAGAAATAGAGAAAAATCTTCCCATATATTAAAGAGGTTTTATTTCTAGGTTCTTACGGAGGAGGCGGAGGATGGCGGCGTCCGGCCGAATGTGATGATTTATCTGGATAGATGGTGGAAGTGAAAAGGTTAGAAATCTCATAGGAGGAGGGGAACATTCTCTAATGTTCATTTCAATGATTATTTTTACATATTGAAATTGTTGGGTTCCACATGAGATGGGTATATTCTGACCTGGAGGGGTATAGCCTGGCCTAGGCCATTTTACACCTTGAGTATAGAGCTCATCCTCCGGGGTATACTTGGTTCCTCATTAGATGGGTATATTCTGATCTGGAGGGGTATAGTTTGGTCTAGGCTATTTTACACCCCGTGATATAGTTTGGTCTAGGACAGTTAATCCCCGGAGTATACTATACTTAAGAAGATGTTAATTTCCCCTGCTACACCGGTATGTAAATACCTTGGCCCAGATAAAGAGGCTTTTTGTTTCCCCCACCACCACAACACCGAATGCTTGTTGCAAATTCCCCAATGTCCTTCCAACACAAGTCCTCAACCCATCTCCAATTCCAGTCTTGAACCTGACCCCAACTTAAGTCTTCAACCCAACCCCAAACCCAGTCTTGAACCTGACCCCAATTCAAGTCGGCAACCCAACCCCAGTCCTGTACCTGACCCCAAAAGCAACGCAATACCAGTCCTGAACCTGACTCCAGCACAAGTCCTCAAGCCATCCCCATTCCCAGTCCTGAACCTGACCCCAACACAAGTCACAAACCCAACACTAGCCCTTAACAAGACCCTAACCCTCAACACAAGTCCTCAATCCAATCCCAGTCCTGAACCTGACCCCAACTTAAGTCATCAACCCAAACCCATTCCTGAACCTAATCCCAACACAAGTCCTCAACCCAACCCCAGTTCTGAACCTGACCCCAACACAAGTCTTCAACCCAATCCCAGTCTTGAACCTGACCCCAACACAAATCTTCAACCCAACCCCAAACCCAGTCTTGAACCTGACCCCAACACAAGTAGGCAACCCAACCCCAGTCCTGTACCTGACCCCAAAAGCAAAGCAATACCAATCCTGAACCTGACTCCAACACAAGTCCTCAACCCATCCCCATTCCCAGTCCTGAACCTGACCCCAACACAAGTCTTCAACCCAATCTCAGTCTTGAACCTGACCCCAACACCTCAACCCAACCCCAATCCCAATCTTGAACCTGACCCCAACACAAGTCGACAACCCAACATCAGTCCTGTACCGGACCCCAAAAGCAAAGCAATACCAATCCTGAACCTGACCCCAACACAAGTCCTCAAGCCATCCCCTTTCCCAGTCCTTAACATGACCCCAACACAAGTCTTCAACCCAATCTCAGTCTTGAACCTGACCCCAACACCTCAACCCAACCCCAATCCCAATCTTGAACCTGACCCCAACACAAGTCGACAACCCAACATCAGTCCTGTACCGGACCCCAAAAGCAAAGCAATACCAATCCTGAACCTAATCCCAACACAAGTCCTCAACCCAACCCCAGTTCTGAACCTGACCCCAACACAAGTCTTCAACCCAATCCCAGTCTTGAACCTGACCCCAACACAAATCTTCAACCCAACCCCAAACCCAGTCTTGAACCTGACCCAACACAAGTAGGCAACCCAACCCCAGTCCTGTACCTGACCCCAAAAGCAAAGCAATACCAATCCTGAACCTGACTCCAACACAAGTCCTCAACCCATCCCCATTCCCAGTCCTGAACCTGACCCCAACACAAGTCTTCAACCCAATCTCAGTCTTGAACCTGACCCCAACACCTCAACCCAACCCCAATCCCAATCTTGAACCTGACCCCAACACAAGTCAACAACCCAACATCAGTCCTGTACCGGACCCAAAAAGCAAAGCAATACCAATCCTGAACCTGACCCCAACACAAGTCCTCAAGCCATCCCCATTCCCAGTCCTTAACATGACCCCAACCCAAGTCTTCAACCCAACTCCAGTCCTGAACCTGACCTTTACACAAGTCCTCAACAAACACTATCTCCAGTCCTGAACCTGAAACCAACAGAAGTCCTCAACCCAACCTCAATCTAGTTCTCAAATCAACTCCAACATAAGCAGGGAACCCAAACCTAACACAAGTCCTTACCCAACCCTAACACATGCCTCACACTGATCATAATGCGTGTCCTTAGCCAACAAAACATGTTCTGATACTGACCCTAATGCAAGTCCCCAACACATGTTCTGGACTCAATCCTAATGCAAGACCTGAACCTGACCCTAACACAAGTTCTCAATCAACCCCCAACATAAGTCCTGAAAATGATATTAAATCAAGTCTTAACCATAGTCTGACCCACCCATTTAGGGTGACCAATAATGACATCCGATTGGTGGTTCTTTAACAGTCTAAATCATACCGTCTAAAGAGAATATCGACCCAACCCCAACACAAACCCTGACCCCAACTTCAACACATGTTCTTAACCCAAACCCAGGATATCTAATACATTGTGGTCCTCTGACTCTTGTGTAACACATGATGTTGGTGGTGATAAAGACCAGGCCTTTAGGATTTTGTTTTCCCAAGAGATATGGAGGAGCATCGAGGTTACAGGGTGTCTACCACCGGCTTTACTCTACCCTCTTCATTGAAAGCCTGTGAACTCTTAGCCAAACCGAGCGGTCAAGTCAATGGCTGAGTCAAAAGAGATAGTTGGCTCCCTAAAGAGCATTTACCTGACATCTATCGTAGACATGTGGGCAACTTGACAATTTCTGAGCAAAACACCAATAACACCAGCAAAAGTCCTGAACCCGGCACAAATACTGAACCCATGATCATGAGTTGACCTGGAGGCCAAATGGGTGAGATATACTTACGTTGCCAGCAGCTGGTGCAACCAATGAAAAAGGCCATCCCCAATATTCCAAACACCCCAATCATCCAGTCCTCAAACCCGTCGTGGGACATTTAGAGTTCCGTGTTCACCCCCGATGAGTCTTCTGTCTTATGTCCTCTTACGGTCACTCATCCTTGACCGTCTCCTTTCTTCTCTCCTTCAGCTTCACCGGTTGTGTCTTTCTCCTTGTCTTTGCAGCATTTACGAATGGCCTCTCTTGTTTGCTAGGTTTTGTGACCCTCCAAAGCAGCATATACAGTGACAGTAATTGTACGCCCCCTCTGATGAGACATACAAAGCTTAGAGCTAGGGGGTATGGAAACCACCAAAACCACATAGGACAGGATGCTCTACTGTCGTCAGGTCTGTAGAGCACATAGGTGTTGTATAGACAGTGGCTATCATTGTGACAAGGAGGTTTTTTTTAATAACTTTATCAAATATTGCTTAGTTTTGCATAACTTAGCAGACAGCCAGGGTGAAAACATGGAGGAGCTTTAACTATCTAACCGTAACCCTTCTCAACCAGAACAGTAAGACTGGTCACAAAGGGCAACATCTAATTCTCCATCCACAAGAAATGTGAAGGCCATGCTGAGACATGAGAACTTACTTTATTTATTTACTGTTATTTCTTCATTTTTAGATTTTTTTTGCCTTTTGGACACAGAATATTAAGCTTTTTTTAATTTTGTTTTTCATTATTACATTTTTTGCTTGAATAGTCCTATAATCACATAGGTAATACACTGCACTACTTATGTAGTGCAGTGCATTACCTGACCCATCATTGTTTGACTGACAGGTAGCCTATCAGACTCGTTTACGACAGACTGAAAGGCCATTGCCAGGCCTCCGTTGATATAGCAATCCATTAGTAATCCACTATTGCACTACGGAGGTTGCTGATGGACTGACAGATGGAGCACTCTCTCTCTGTCCAACTTCTCATGTGCTGCTGTCAATATTGAGAGGCAATTGAGGGGTTAAAATGCTAGGATTGGAGAGACTATCAGAGATAATACCTGGTTGTGTATATCACTTGGGTTCCTGCAACTGATCGTTACAGACGATGTGGTACATATCCGTCACGGAGCGCAAAGTGACATGCTCGTGACGGGTATATACGTCATACAGCGGTAAGGGTTTAAACAATGGCCCTGTCTGTTCTCTAACCTTAGACCTTTCTCTAGACTCAATTTTAACATTAGTTGAATCCTAAACCCCAACCCTAAATCTATCTATAGGTCAACCCTGAAGCCTACCATACATATTAAAATCGGCTGAACCTGTTAATATCGGTGGTATCGGCCAACCACCTAACATTTATGTGGATCTCCCAAATCTTCACCCAGCTGATGATATTGATGGAGGAAAGGAATAAGTGTTATCTAATCATTGCTCAATTCCATGGAGAATACATAAATGTTCACATGTATCGAGGAAGTCTGGAGAAATAGGTGTGATCCCAACAAACTGTTGGATGACCGGTCAAAACTCCAACCCTAAACCCATTTCTACACTGCCAACGCTAACTTTGCCAGTAGTGTAACCCTAAATCCCACCCTATGCCATAAACAGGGCCGGCGTCAGCATCCGGTGCACCCGCGCAGGTGTCGGGGACCTGGAAGGACAGGGAGCCCCACTTGCTGTCGGTGACACCATCTGTGCCACTTGCTGGATGGTATCCCTTGCCCTTAATGATGTATTAGGCCCGGGGTAAGTGTCTCTCCCTTATCTTGCTGTGCGCTGTCTCTGTGCACATGGACAGAAGAGAGCCCACAGGGGAGAAGAGAGTGCACAGGGGAAGAAGAG
Source organism: Allobates femoralis (assembly GCA_033576535.1). Lineage (NCBI taxonomy): Eukaryota > Metazoa > Chordata > Amphibia > Anura > Aromobatidae > Allobates > Allobates femoralis. The sequence continues at coordinate 235,854,936 of JARQOC010000011.1, read as the reverse complement.
CGCAAGGGAAAAGAGCACAGGGAGAAAGAGAGCACAAGGGAGAAGAGAGCACAAGGAAGAACCACAGGAGAAAGAGCAAGGAGAAAAGACACACGGAAGAGCAGTGCACAGGGGGAGAAGAGAGCGCACAGGGGGAGAAGAGAGAGCACAAGGGAGAAGAGAGAGCACAAGGGAGAAGAGAGCGCACAGGGGAGAAGAGAGCGCACAGGGGAGAAGAGAGCACACACGGGGAGAAGACAGTGCACAGGGGGAGAAGCGAATGAAGGAGAAGGGCAACAGGGGATGACGATGGGGAGAAGAGAGTGTACAGGGGAAGAGAAGGCACAAGGGGAAAGAGAGCGCACAGGGGAAAAGAGAGCGCACAGGGGGAGAAGAGAGCACACTGGGGAGAAAGAAGTGCACAGGGGGAAAGAAGCACACAGGGGAGAAGTGAGGCACAGGGAGAGTAGAAGTGCAATGGGGAGAAGAGAGTGTACAGGGGATAAGAGAGCGCACAGGGGATAAGAGAGCGCACAGGGGAAAAGAGAGCGCACAGGGGGAGAAGAGAGCGCACTGGGGGAAAAGAGAGTGCACTGGGGAAAAGAGAGCACACAGGGGAGAAGAGAGTGCACAGGGGAGAAGAGAGTGCACTGGGGGAGAAGA